>JAGDQP010013626.1:35022-47296 GCA_022664845.1 Lepisma saccharinum
ATCTAAATCCTAGGGCAAAAGGAACACCTGAAATAAAACAATAGGTTCACTTAAGAACCTATTTATTACTTGGCCCAGAACCCAAGAGAAAACACCTAGATACTGAAGATGCAGGCTCTTTTATAGTCTGCTCTCATGGCTGTAAGAAGCCTTCCGCCGAACCAAAATAGTTTTATTACACACATTTCGCATTTAGAAATAATTTAGAAAATAATAATTTACATCAAAAGTTTCCATATTAATTATACAATTATTTAATATTTACTTAATAATTGTCTCTTTACTTGTAAGTAGTTTTGGTGCGAGCTAGTTATTTAGTGTCCTTGCGCCATGTAATACGGTTTTCTATACACACACATATAATTTCGAAATCATATTGTCTAATGAATAATTTTGTTCCAAATCTTTGAATGTAAATTTTCTTCTCTTTTTAGATATATCTTAAAGTCTTTAATATGGCAAAGACTTCAACAGTAATTTTTATTTCATATTTTCCCAATTTAAATTACAACAAAATTCAAAATTTGCCGAAAAAGTGAATTTATATAAAATTTCGGGAGCAACATAGGCAACCAATTACTTTACAACATGTAGCACTCGCCAAGTACGAGGGCAGTTATACGTTTAAATTAGTGTTAAAATGCATAGTTGCTGAAAGTATCATAGATAGATGTGTTCAATATTAGTCTTTTCAACATTCATATTTGGGCTAATATGTAAATCAAAATCAAGGCAAATACGTTTTTCAATTGTAAGGCAAATCCTAAATTTCATGTTTTGTCTTACCGTAATTTTCATATATTTGTAGCCCTAATACAGCTCACCGTGATTAGTTTGGAGATTCTTTATTCAGCATTCTGTTTACAGATTCAGACTTTTAACTGACAAACTATAGTCTACACTCTTGCATTCAATTATATTTTAATTCGCGATTAACGTTGGAAACGGGTGATTAAATAGTTATTGATTCGTGATTTTCACGCCAAGTCCATTTCCATGAAAAGTATGTATTTGATATCATATTCTGTGTGAAACCCTATTGTAACAAACAAACTTTCGCATACATATCTGACGAACAGAAAAGGTAATGTTCTATCTTTTATGCAAACACCAAGAATGAATGTGCTTCAAAGGTTACTTATATAAACAGAATGACTAGAAAGTGTAATTGTCTCCTGCACCTTTATTGTGCTCTGCCTCTGAGAGCACCTTCATTCATTTTTTTCGTGTTTTTGACATTTCGGTTCTTCACCCCGAATATTTAGTATCTGGGTTATTCTTGTGATGTGACTTAACACTGAAGACAATAAAGTTAATTTTAGTGATCTATCACATATTTATCCTGATTAACTTGAAGTTTTGTGTTTTCACATTTTAAGTAATTTGTCCCTTCCCTGCCTCCCCAGTCACAGAACTGAGACCATCAATTTTCTGAATGTGCACTACTATCTAAATATAATAATATCAGTTGCAATATTTCATTACGAAACTGCACACGGCAAGTTAACTGCTTTTTAGGACTTAAACTCCACCCTTCCACCTTCCATAAACGAACCAATACTGTTATATATTTCCTTATTTCACTTGCACTTGTATTTCGAACAGTTTCATCAAAGAGTAAGCAACGCTGGCGTTTGCACTCAATAGAAACGAAACTGAAAAAAAAATCTTCATGTTTTTGACATTTCGATCCCCACTCTAATATTTAAAATCTGAGTTATTACTTAGATATTCTTTACGATATTGCTTCACTTAAAACTGAACGTAATAAGATTAAATTTAAAGCTCTTGCACCAGGGCCGGGTTTACCACAAGGTCCATTAGACCTGGGCCTAGTGGCGCAACTTTCACAGGGTCGCACTTTACAAAGATAAATTAGAAATCGTAATTTAAAACGCGAGACGAAAAAACATTTAGCAAAAAACATTAAGAACCATGTAGGGAGAGCGCTAAACACCATTATCTTTGACCGCGGAAACTCCTCGTACATAACTTCTAGTAATTTAAAGTTAGGTTAATTTACATTAGAAATAGTAAAACAAACATTAGTGTTTATATGAGGAATATTACCGTATTTACACATTAATAATCATTTATTGTCAATGTTACATTTAGGGCTTGATAGTCATCTATATCCCTGCCAACAATGTTGAAGCACTCTATATGCATGAAGGCGTAATTTAAGCTAGAATTATGTTTATGAGGAAACTAAAGTGACTTCTCTAACCTGTCTTTTCGAGTAACCCAGCGGGATGTGACCGTGCTTTCAAATCTTACTCATGATCATTCTGGTTTATGTTTTCCTAAGTTTCCTTCAGTTTCACCACACGAACGTCAGATTGGTACCTTAACTACCCTACCATATTCTATCCCAATCTGATCCTAAGAAGACCTTAAAAAATTCAAAAGTATCCTAATCTGTCTTTTCAGACAGTAGAAACAAGTATCTGTCTCCCTACCTTGACCTTATATCTTCAGGAGATAAATATTCGCGAAGATATGTTTAACATTCAAAGAGCTGCCCACATTTTGAACGTAGCGAAATTATCTTCCAGTTAAATAAAATTCCGTTTTATGGACAATAATCATTAATTGTATATACATATCGTTAATGCTATATTTTTTAAATGTACTTTAAAAGCTTTTGTGTGAATAAAAAACTTTGAAGCCACACTTTTGTTAAACAATTAGTACTAAAAAGTAAAAAAATAATTTTGTATATGCATGACTGTAAAGAAAAGCATGGAGCGCACTCTCTCTCATCTTCAGTCACTTTACAAATTATTGAATTGGTGCGCCCCATGCTTTTCTGTTTAGTCATGTATAAACAAAATTATTTTTTATATTTTAGTACGAATTGTTTAAGAAAAGTATGTCTTTAAACTGGTTTTATTTTCTTTACTTATTTGGTGTTCAGATACGTTTTGAACATATTTTGGAATAGAGAAGTTCATATTAAAACTATTAAAATATGCTTTTAAAATAATATAAATATGCAGAAACATATGAAAGTAACAATGGAATATTATATTTTCACTCGACTTACGTCCCTGTGCAAAATTTCATCATTCTATGTCGTCGGGAAATTAGTTAAATTAACGTTGCAAGATTTAAGGACACCACGAACCATTGTGAACTAAAAAAAAAAATCTGCAAAAATAGTTTGTATTACACTCTTGATCTGTATATATTCAAATCTGAATTTAATTTTCAAAGCCGTTAAGAAATCTTCCCTAGCAACACAGAATGACGGGTCAACATGCACCCAATCCTGGGTCAATAACGGCCAATATCGATCATTGTTACCACAGTATTGGACCGATCCAATATTCTGTGCTGTTAGGATTGGTTCAGGCTGTCTTGTTCAGTGTAAGTAACACATCTTCCACAAGTAGTCTACAGTAATTTAACTGCAATTGCTCACTGTAGGACTATGTATTTAATATCAATTATTTATTGTTATTAATATTATTGAACCGTATTTTGTAAATACGTACATTAGAATAGTTAAATAATTATTATATCTTTGTTATTATTGTTAGTAATTGGCGAACGGACGGAGGGCAGTAATTTGTCATAATGTGAAGGGGAAGGGGAAAAGGTCGTAATGAGTAGGGAGAGGGCGCTGGAAGTCATGGACCTAGGACGCCTAAACGCATAACTTCGGCTCTGTCTAGCACGCATTTATCGTGATTAATACGAAATTGTGTGTTTTGGTGATTTTCCCCACTCCCTGCCCCCAGGCAAGCAACTGAGATGACCACCATAAACTTTCTGAATTAACCCTACCATCTAAAAATAATGACACTACTCTTAACATTTCTTCAGGAAACTGAACATGGGATCTTAAAATCAGCTAGGAAGAAAACGCACTATTACCACTGAAGTATAGGCCTCTGAAACACGACATTCTCGAAGCCTTTCAAGAACCAAAAACATATTAAAAAATCAATTTCTGTTTCCACTAATCCATTCTCACACTTGTTGCGTAGTGGTCGTCAACAAATTTACAAATAATGCTCTTTCTCTTCCTTTTGTTGAAGTTTTAAATCTATGAATAAAGACAGTTTCGGCTATCGTGCCATCAGTTAAAAGAGTTTCACTGCATTACAGTTACTCAATGCATTTCCACTTCTCCATTTATCTGTCCTTGTTTCGTTTTCATAATATTTCTTTTTCCTCTTTCTTTCTTTTCTTTAGTGCCTTATCTTGCTCGGAGCTATTCCCAGTAATGAGGAGAAAAGCTTCAGGCAAAAAAGTCAACAAACAAAATCGCTTCCACTTTTTTTTTTTTTTTTGAAGGGTCGGCTACGCACGAGAACAAAACACGCAAGATCAGCTCGCAAGCTCTCTGCGGAGAGAGAATGAAAAAAGTTTGAAAAAGATAAAGAAGGTTAAAACGCATAGGAAAAAAGAAAGATTCACCGAAAACAAAAGAAACGGTTTTACGGCAGTGTTTTCCTAGATTCCAAATCATATTCCTGTTTCTTTTTAGTGCTAAAAGTTAATTAATTATTTAATAATGGTGTATTTTACCATTATTTCCGAGTTGACTTTGCTTTATAAAATAGAGGGTATCATGAAAAATCATCATCATTATTTTGGCCATTCAGTAGAAGCCAAATCTGATTTCCAGCACTTTCCTGTATTCATAATGTTTCATTTATATATCCTTTTCTTTAGTTCACAATGGTTCCTGGTGTCCTCAAATCTTGCAATGTTAATTTAACTCATTTCTCGAAGTCATAGAATGATGACAGTTTGCACAGGGACGTAAGTCGAGTGACAATACAATATCCCAAAGTTACTTTCATAATCTGTATATTTATATATTCTAAAAACAAATTTTAATATCTTTTAATATGGACTTCTTTATCCTAAAATACAGTAAATACTAGCCTGCAACGATATTGGGTTTGACTGGTTGCAGAATACTATAGAATGGTCGCAAAACATTATCATGAGAAAAAGTATCCGAACACTGAAATAGTTCAAAAGGAAAGAATAAAAATAATCTTTTAATGACACACTTTTCTTAATTCGTACTGAAAAGTAAAAATTAAAATGTTTATAAATGGCTAGCTAATAACGAAAAGCATGGGCGCAACAATTCAAAAATTTATAAAATGACTATATATGTATTTCTTTTTAGTCATGCATAAACAAAATTATGTTTTTTTTTTTACTTTTTAGTACGAATTAAGAAAATAATGTTTTTAAAATTCTTAACTCTCAATGGTTCAGCAACATTAATTTAATTCATTTCCCGATGTCATACAATGATGAAAGCACAGCGAAATAATTCAGTTGACAATACAATATCCAATTCTTACTTTAATATTTTAAAAGCATATTTTATTTTTTAGTGTTATACTAAAAGAAATATTGGCCCGGGACGATGTCGCGTTTGACTGGTTGTAGAACGCTTTAGAATCTGGGTGACAAACATCAGCTTATGCAATATATAGGGTAATGAAAAGTATCTGAACACCGAAATAACTAAAAAAAAAAGTAAGAATCCTTTTAAGAACATACTTTTGTTTAAAAATTCGTAATAAAATGTAGAGAATGACTTTGGTTAAGTATGACTAAAAAAGAAAAGCATGGGGCGCGTGAATTGAAGAATTTGTAGTGACTGTAATGAGAACGCGCCGCATGCTTTTCCTTTTTGTCATGCACAAACATCTTTCTTTTAACTTTTTTATTACGAATTATTTTATTTATTTATTTTTATTTTTTGTAAAAGAAAAGTATGCTTTTAAAACGTTTTTATATATTTTTTCTTTGCAAAATTTGTTTGTACATTGTGATAATATATTTCACATAGTGAGATTTTGTGTTTTGCGAAAAATTACATACAACTTGAAAAAAATATCCTTAATAGATTCTTATCATATTTCGGTAGCACTGACACATACGTAATTGAAAGGCAGTCTCGATAGGAGCAAGACAGACGATAATTATAGGGCTATCAGACTTACATTTTCCAGAGGTCCTAATTTTGTACTCTCTACTATTTTGCCAAACCCTTGAAATGCACTCTTTTCTGTTTATTTGTTTCTGAAATCACATAAGGAATTTTCTGACTTAACTTAATCACTTGTCATTGTTAAAATCCAAATTCAAGGAGTACATATTAAAGATGTTAACAATAGAGTAGGCTTTCGTATAGTGGTGGTGGAAAACGATAAATGGTAGCAAAATTTACTGTTGCAAGAAGGAAGAAGTGGAAATTACAATCGAGTGATGTGTACTTTCTTAGACACTGAAAAAATTCATTTATAAGAAAAGTGTTTCTTTTTTTCTAAAGACAATTGCAGTACAAATTTTGCGAGTGCAAATAGAAGACTCGGTAATAACATTTTCAGTCATTTGCAGAATTCCATGAACAGAAAATTTGTTGGAATAGAATGTCCGACACTTGTATCAAATAATTGTAGATGCAGTAATTGGGCAGTAGATATTGGTAGTCTTGTTGCCAAAATATACGACAATTTTGTAATATTGCAAGAATTGGAAGATATTTCTTGTTTTGTTAGAACTGACTTCAAGCATTTTTTTTATCACTCGATAACATGATGGCTATCACTTTACCCTGCAATTAACATGGTGTTCCAAATGTATTCTGAATTGCCTTCTTTTTTGTCATTGCGAAGTCCGCCTGTTACAATAAAATGCTATTAATTGTAAAGGAGCACACAGAGTACTATCTATAGGGGAATGTTCTACCCTATCCACTATATACAGCTGTTATGACCCCAGGAGAATATATATATATATATATCACTCTTATGCTAATTATACCTCGGCTATGGGCGCGGGTTACGCCATTCGCGGTGCTGAAAGGCAAAATCTTATTAGTACAAGAAAGAAATAGGCAATGAGTACTCCTTCCTGCCTAAGTGAAGACTGGCTGAAGGTAAGGGTGGTGTTTGCCTACCTAAGGTGAAGACTGGCCGACACCAAGGAAAGGTTGCGAACCACTGTCTGCCTAAGGTGAAGACGGACAGAGGCTAGCTAGGTGTTTGGTTGATGACCCTTTCCTGCCTGAGTGAAGACGGGCTGGAGCCAAGAGTGACGACTTCCTGCCTAAGAGAAGACTGGCCTACGTCCAGGAAAATTTGCAGATCACTGCCTGACTAAGTAAAGACTGGCCGAAGCAAGGAATAGGTTGAGAAACACAATTCCAAAGAGCATCCTTGATGAATAAGGTTTTAAAGCAAAGCCAATAGGGCATAAGAACATTTAATGATAATATGTTTATTAGTGGACTTGCTGTCCGAAGAAGAGACACATCAAGCAAGGGAGCTCGATGTGGTTCGGCCTGTAGGCCAAGGAGTCGGAGATCTGATTTAGGTATGCTCTGGACCTGCTTATATATGAGCTCGTACAATAACCCTATCATATATTCTTACACTGATAAAATGTAGTTCCGAGTTAGATTCGTGTGCGAAGGCACAATTTGGTATTTTTAACAATCTTTTTACCTAGTAATGGTTAACAATAGAGCAAAAATAGGCATACCATTGGATTGGTGAGAACATTTGCTATTAATATGAGGTGTCGCTTCCTATTTACAAAATTTGTGTCTGATTCAAGATGGTCGCCGACACGTTCCCCCTTATCATGGACTTTCCTCTCGACTTCATATATATATCCACCATGTTGTTATTGACTTATTATCATTAACATGCAGTTTAGAAGGCGTTGTATTGTAAGGGACTTGTGCACAACGAAAACATAAACAATTAATATGCCTGTAACATTTTATCACCTGCGCGTATCTTAAAACTAACGTCACCATTGTTTTTCTGATTACATTCTAGTCCAAAATCATGTATCACATTACCCTATTCCTATTTTAAAAAACTTGACCTGAATTCAAGATGGCGGATTTCAAGATGGCCGTCGTCAAGGTCAACCCTACCATACGACTTTCCCCTAGGTAAAGTATGTACACAGGTTGTTGTTATTCACTTTTTTTCATTAACACGCAGTTTACAAGAGGTGCTAATGCACTTACTATTGTGCACTTGCCGACAATGGTAAGCGACATTTCAATATATCAATTCGGGTATTTCCAGTTCAAAAGAGCAGCTGATTTTTTGTGTATGGTCTTTCTGTGGGACTTCCTTCCTCTGCGTGAAATTTTACGGTAGGTTTCGATATGAGCTCATTGTTACTTCCCTTGTTAGAAGTTTTAATAGACTTGATACCAACCACAACTTTCGGCACACATACCTAACTGTTGTTTAAAAATTGTTTGTCTTGTTTCACTTCATTCTACTGTCGAAGTATTAACATGGACTCTAACACAAGCATATTTATGTAAGTTACAATCCTTCAGTTTTAAGAAATTATCAACGAGGTACAAATGCATTCAGGTATTACGTTAAGAAATTATCTTTTAGTCCCATTGCTTACAATAATAAATGAGGTTTTCATTCTTGATAGAAATGTCGATTTCCAAACACAAAGATAACAAGTGACGGTGTGCTTACTTACTTGTTCCATATTCGAACCGTCTATTCTTTATTTCGTTATTAATCTTTGAGGTTAAAAGCCAACACTAAAAAGAATATTTCAAGTACTACTGGTCTTATTTAAAACTCAAAAGTAACTTTATATATTTTTCCTTAACCCTTGGCTTATGTCATTAAAAAAAAACTTTTGTCTCCTCCGTCCTCAAAAAATAAAAATACAACTTCGAATGAACTGAGCCCTTTCTGCATGAACCCATTCAAACATTGCACGAACTCTTACTACAATCTACATTCGTTATGAACCTGACAGGTATGTTTGGAGTCAATTGCAAGTCCGAGTGAAGCGAGTTAGTGATCCTAATGTACGTGAATAAGGTAAGCCGATTATGCCATTGGTTGTTTTGGTGGTGGTTTTGCCATTGTAACGAGAAACCACATTCAACATGGGTATATCGAGGATGGAATCCGAAACCCCTTCGTCTCAAGGCAATAAACACATTACTACTGAATTTAGCGTGAATTGAAATTTTCATTGCGAAAGCTTATAGTTTGGAATAGTTTTATGCAAATATTTATTGATGAGAGATCTATTTGATACAAGTAATATACTTTACAGTTTGAATATTTGTTTAAGAAAACACTTTTCATGTTGAAGAATGACTTACGAAAGTCCCGTGGTGCGTTTCAGCCCTGGCGGATAGTGGCGGTGCCAGGTCACGTTTTAAAAGTTGTGTATCTATTTGTATATGTATAGCAAACTTTACGCAATGAAGGACATAGTAGCGCCAGGGCAGTTTGCTTTGTAGAAATACACCACTGAGGAAAGTCTACATTCTCTCCTCTGAAATGCTACTTAACTTGTCCGTTTACGTTAAAAGGAAAGTAAGACAAAACCATTTCAATTTTGAAGATGAACCCAAAGCAGTAGGTTGAGGTAAACAGCAGGAATAAACAAGAATTGAATTTGAATATAAATTATGTATAGTCTTTAGAAATGACCAATAATAAATGAAAGAAAGAAACATATACAATTGGAACATAATATTGTGGTTTGTGTAACTGTATTTTGTCCCGGTGTGTAGGAGAGTGTGTGCAGAATTAATTTCAGTGCGTAGGGGAGAGCGTGTTTGCTGTCCCTCGATTTATATCAACTAGTAATTCGATGGTTTTAACTATTGTTAATGTAAAACAAAGATTTGTGGTTGACAGGATTGTTACACTAATCCTGTGCATTCCAACATCTAATAAAAGGTAGTGAACATACAATAAATTTTGAAATAAACAATTGGATCAAATTTCACGCTGATTGTGTTTTGCATTGAAGTCTTTCCAGCAATCTTTTTATAGAAAACATTGAGTAGGCTGAGATCATCGCGTGCTTTCTAGTATTCGCTGCTCTCGCGACATCTGGCGATGATTTTGTTGAACTACGTACAGCTCACGAATCGCTTTTCTCTCCCGTTGTTAATCCAAACGCAATCCTTCTTTGTATATCATATCACTTACAGTGATAGTGAGTGTTGGTAAGTGGTTTGAGACTTTTTTTCTTTAAATTAGGAATAGGAACGGGGCAAATTCAAATGGATGGCATTCTCCTAGGTGTACAAAAATGTTCTTAAAAAGAAAGACATTCAATTTACGAACGATATTATGCATTGTACACATACATTTAACACACATTCTACACCTGATACTTTTTTATTTATTAAGGTGAAGAGGAGCAATTTGGGCATCAAATAGCAAGTTTAGAACGAAAACAATCTTGTATACGAGGCATCCTCTAAACTACAACCCCCCATCGTATCCTATTAAGAGGGAAATTCTTTGAGCTCAAATTGAATGTCATGGTAAGCGATTTCTCTCATATATTAATTAATAGTTTGCATTAGAACACATCTATAAACCCTTAACACCCGTTCAAGTTCGTAGCCACTATAACCAAATGCGCCACGAAACATGGTTTCCTGTGTCCCAAGTGTTTGTTGTAGCACAAATCTGGATCTGACACGTGATCACATACGAGATACGGGTGTTCGGTATTGAGATTTTTATACCGACTTTCGGTATGTTTTGGTACAGAAAATTAGTGATATACCGAAAAAATCGAAAAGCCAAAATAACTAAATACTGAAAAAACGAAATACCGAAAAAACTAATATACTAAGATACTTAACAGTAGTAATAAACGGAAAGATATCGGAGTATTGAAATACCGAATTCTTCTAAAATTCTGATAAAAATGGGTACTGATATACGTATAGAGGAGGCAGCATGGCAGACCTGAAACCAATATCTTTGTTATAATTAATGTTTTTGTCATTAATCATTTTCGGAATATTTCCCATAAGTAAAATCTTTACTACTAAAACTTCCTTGCGTGTAAACAGATAAAAAGATGGCAATAGAATAGCAATATTGAGAAGTTCATACGAAATCGTTATTTTATGGTAAATTACTTGTATAAGCAAGATTGGTACGATCTAACTTTCATTTATGATAAGTAGCGTGTAATAGCAGATAAATTGTGCTTGTAAACCCGAATTGCAATGCTCTCATCATCATATATCATAAATTGCGTGGATAAAGCAGAGGTATTATATTCCAACCTTCGTAGAGTAAATATTTTTGTCCAACTAAAAAAAAGTACGAACGCAAAACGCAATATTGTTTACCATTAACCATTATATTATTAGTTTCCCCTCCTCCTTTTTGTAGTTCTGTAAGTTTACCAACGTTCTGTGATTCTGGTTTGCCGGTATGCCCGGTCAACTTTCCTATTTTGTCTTGTGAGGCTAGTTGTGCTCATGTGTTCGGCAACGGACTCATTTGTGTGTATCAAATCTTCTCGGAGTCTGAGGGTTTAATTTTCCGTTAGGTACTATTCTTTTTTCTTTCCGGTATTCCGCTTTGTGTGGATCACTGTTTAAGCTGCCTGGTGGTAGTGACTGTGGTTATTATTGTAGTGAGAATTTGGAATTTACTTAAGACCTTTAGGCAAATTTGTCTCAGGCTTATTATTTTAGTTTTCTAAGTTTCTGCTTTTATGTAGTGACAATTTATTTTAGTGGTCATCCAGCCATGTACGGATCGGGCTCTTGGCTGTTTGACCTGCGGTGTTTCCTGTTGGTTACATCTAATCCATTTTCCTCTTAGTTAGTTGGTTCGTCTCCTAGTTGGTGGAGTTACCCTGGTATTTGGACTTCTCCGGTTTGCCTGTTCAAATTCGTTAATCATTGCTTCTGTAACCAGGTTTGATTGTTAGTTTCATTATTTTGGCCCTTAAAACTGCCGAGTTTTGATTATAATTACATTTTTCTACTTCGTTTATTTTATTTGGGTTGTGTATTATACAGGTAATTTCCCATATGTTTTCATGTTGGTATTCAGCATAAGTATCTCAAGGCAGGAGACAAATATTGATTGTTCTAGTAGCTGTGCCTCTTTTTTACAATAAACTCTTTCCAATATATCTAATGCAGTTTTTACATTAGAACCATCAGCTCCGTGTGTAGTATAGAAGGTAGATGTGGAATAATCCACCCTTGGATTGGTTAGGCCCTTTCAACTATTTGTGCTAGTATACAGCTTTTTCCGTATTGTGTTCAAGACTCTTTGGTTCGATACATTTTTCTAGATAAGAGATTAAAAATCTCCATATGTGCTGAATATCATCCTTTGTTTCCAGTTATTTTTCAGATTAGTTTCTGTCACAATACTATCATATGATAGTATCATAATATCTGATGTAGTAAAAAGTAATCCATTATTTTCCCAATAGATGGCTTCAGTGA
>JAGDQP010013627.1:0-47296 GCA_022664845.1 Lepisma saccharinum
TAACATCTATTCTTTCATACTGCCTGATAGCAGAAAGATTCCTCAACCAAAAATCTCCGCATGGGGCTCGTAACCAGCAATGAAGAGTTAGGAGAGTGTCTAGGCGAGAGGAACATCCCATATACACAGAGAATTGGCGTGTTGGTGTAATTGGTAGCATAACTAGCCGGCAACTGGGAGATCCGGGTTCGAGTCCTACTCGCGGTGGCTGTAAACTAGACTTCTCTTTACCCCAAATTTCAGATAAACATAGAATATTCGGGCAAGTTTCCGATATCAATTTTTGAAGAAAGATTTTTCTAGCCGCAAACGATCTCACGTTCCAATGTATTATTCTAATTTAACTTTCAACACACACATGCACCCCCCCCCCTGAAAAAAAGCTTTTTCTTTACATCTACCATATCTTTCAAATTCCTAATAGTGTATTTGAATTGTTCATTATCGTTCTACAATGCATAATCATGGTCTGAGCTACAGGGTCAGCAAAATCATCAGTGAAATGGTTGAAAATGATTGAAACGGCCGCCATCATGTTACGTACAGTGTCTTGGAAGACCATAGGATTAATAAACGTAGGAGGTGTCCCTGAAGTAGGTTGAAATTCAGCATAATGTCCAGTATCAGGATTATAGGTCTTTGATTGCATAGAATTTGAATCGCCTCTATGTATATTCAATTGACCCCCCTGTCTACCTCCACTATTTCTAGATGTATTAGTATTGTAATTGTTGGTACGTTTAGCTAAACTTTGTCCAACATTTTCTGTAGATGCATTGACGTGCCGTGCATTCAAACCTGGAGAAGACAGGACCATCCTGAAGTAAAGAAGAATTTAAAGAGTGGAGATGAGGCTTTACAGACTGATAATGATTGAATTGTTTCTTTGTCCACGCATTGACCGGCACTAAACGTTGAAAAGGCATATC
Organism: Lepisma saccharinum; assembly: GCA_022664845.1. Taxonomy (NCBI): domain Eukaryota; kingdom Metazoa; phylum Arthropoda; class Insecta; order Zygentoma; family Lepismatidae; genus Lepisma; species Lepisma saccharinum. The sequence goes on from JAGDQP010013627.1 coordinate 930, forward strand.
ACATCTAGGCAGTAGCATCTCTTCAAGTGCAACCTTAGATCTTTCTCCAACCTGCGTAGTATCCTTCAGTTGATGTGTAACCTGAGAAGCGTTAGGAACTGAAGACTGAACAATTTGAGCATATGAAGATTTTGTATACTTAGTAGTACGAATAGGGAAACCCTTGACCGTACGTAACGCGGTCCAATAGGTCAGATTTTCTCTCATCATTAAGACTAAAGCTTCCTGTTGTAATTTATGTTCAGGGCAATTCACAGAGGTAGAAGAGTGGGAGATGGATTTGCAATGTATACATTTAGGTTCAGAAGTGCATTTATCTGTATGAGACTCACCACATATATGACAAAGAGGTTCTTTTACACATCTGGAGCTGTCATGATTGTAAGTCAGGCACCTAGAGCACTGGATGACTTTACATCTTTTAGGCTGAACTTCATGGCGTTGTTTAAAAACACTAATATGAGAAGGTACTGGGATTCGAGAACATACTCAGTGTGTCAATGAACTGCACCAGCCCTTCACCAGATACGATGCGCTTCTTTAACCTTCTAATTGAAAGGATCGGAAATACACACTGAGTTTGCTAAGATGAGCTCTGGACTAATAGTGGTTGGAATACCATAGATAACACAGATACGTCTGGTGAGCATAACAGGAATTCGAGCTATTAAGTTCAACTTTGATAATACCTCTGAATTTGATACAAAATTGTTTGCTTTTGCACTAGTAGGAAAGTAAATTTTCACTCGGAACCGTCCTGCTAGCTTAATTTTTTCTATATCGATTCCAGCTTCCTGAAGGCGTAAGGTAGTTAAAGAAGTCTGATATCCCCGATGTTTTCGTGATTTTTACCTTCTATTAATACCTCATAAGGTCCGTCACAGACTCTGGTTGTCTATCATTATTCAATCTCAGGAAAGGAAGACATGCTGCTATATATTTATGTTTAGTTTAAAGGCATTCTTTTTTAATTGCGCGGCATCACTACGCAAATCTACACCATAGCAGAACACTTAAGGTATATTAAAAATAAAGAAATGAAACCAGGAATTGCTAAACATATAATTGATGAAGTTCATCATATTGACAACAGTAGCATTAGGTTTCTTAGAGGAGTAAACAACCAAGCAGAATGATTGACTGAAAAAGGATATTGCATATGCTACAATCCGGATAATGTTAATGAAAATGAATGTGGAAGTTTAATCCAAGAATGGAAAACGTATAAATATGCATAGAATTAGAGAAAAAAGGAAAAATAACGTTCTCAACAAATAAATAAAGAAATATGGTCTGGAAACAAAGAAATATGGTCTGGAAACAATAGGAATTCAAATATTCTTTAAAAAAACAATAAAATGAAAAATGATTCTGTTAATAGTACACTTGATAATGGCTACAGACGTAGTAGAAACGTTGTGTTGTGCGTTTACTATGTGTATTTAATATGCGAGTTTAATAATAAGTTGTGTTTCAAACATCGGACCGTGAAGTTTTGATTTTTGTTAAAGTTATCATTTATTGTTGACATTATGTTGTATTTATCCCCAAAATGATATCCCCAAGGGCACACGTTATTCGTTATGTTGACCCTTGCTTAGCTTTTCAACATTGAGCCAACTATTGGGTTATCTGGTGCTTTTGTGGTTGAGCCTTTGTTGAAAATCCAACCCTCCGTAAAACAATGTTGCGAACATAATAATGTACATTGGTCTAACGAAATACGTAACTTGGGATATGTCTGTATAAAATTTAAGGACCAAGTTACTATTTGCGTTTTAAATTATTATGTTTTAGAGTCAATGTAGACTCTGTATAATAACTAATTTTGGATTTGTTTCGGCCAGTCAAAATCGTTATGCAGGCCGTAGGTTGGAGACCCTTGGTGTAGATCATAAGATACTTATAAGTAAACTAGAGAATTATGGGATAAGGTGTGTTGCGAGAATATCAAGAAAACAAACCAAATATATTGTTCTTTGTAAAAGGATTTTTTTAAGGCTAAGTCTTAGGACCTGTATTTTTTTTTTCTGTATATAAATTATCTATCTCTGACATGTGAATATACAAGATTGCAGAATATTACTTTACGCTGATGATATTATAGAAAATGTTACTAAAAAATCCTGAAACGTTTCAAAAAATGCTTGATAACAATGTAACTCAACTTTCAGAATGGTTTTCCATTAACAAATTAAAACTATATATATGACGAACTTATCAATTTTATTATTCGGCAATAATTAATTTACCCCATATATCTATAAATAATGGAATGTGTGACTCACCACGTAGTTAAAGTCTCACAATTGATACAAACAATAAATTAACTTGCAGGAGCATATAAGTACATTAGTAAAATGTTAGCAAAGACTCGTGCTCTTGTACCAATCCTCGACCAATAAAATATTGTGTCTCTGTAATTTGCAACTTTCCATAAAATATGAGGTTATTATATTCAACTTCGTAAAGTGCTTTTCTAACAAAAGCGTATTGTTAGCATTATCACCAACACGCTCCGAAAAAATACTTGGGTAAAATTTATTTTATATGGGCCATTTAGCAACTATGGACTTCGGCCCATAACGATGATATGAATGCAATGAGTTTAAGATCCACAAAGATGCATGCTCCAGGTAGGATTCGAACCTGCAACCTCAAGCACGGCGGGTCAGAAGCAAAGATAGATGTATGAGAGACTCCGAAGCTTTCTGATCCAGTAATACTGACAGTTCCATATTTGTCGAGCTCAGAAAATAAACTTTCATCCCTTTGCTTTTAAACTTCTCATATGAAGTACTTACAGGCATATGGGAATATTAAAATAGATATAATAATAATAAATTAGATGTTCACAAGTACTCCAACAGAAAGAAAGAAAATTACATATTGTTGAATAAGTACAGTGTCTTCATTTAGAAGGTTACACGTACACTTACTCATGGGTACAAACATATTTAATAAACTTCCCACTCGTATTAGAATTTTAAAAATAAAAAGAAGTTTGTCAGACAATTACGTGATTTACTGATAAAACTGCAGACTACAACGTAGATGAATATATGACAAGCAGTCTTAGTTTTCTCCAGAGTAGCATTTTCTGCGATCATGCGAAACCATTTTTACCTGCGGAAAAAACTTCCATAGCACGGTAGCGGTGCTACCGGGACAGCAAGAGGGTCACCGGGACGATAATGGCCCTTTTCTACTAAAAGGTTTATAAATAAACCGAGGAAAATTAAGATTTTCTTATTCCATGTTGTCTCTATGTGGTGCTGTACCTCATAAAACATCCATTTTCTTTTTCCTCCCGTTGCTGCCATTGAACTTCACCTGAAGCGCGGTACGCCTATTAAAGAGAACAGTGAACAACATTCCCATTGCGCGATGATGTAAGTCGGAAAACTTTGCACTACCCAACAATAATTAAGTATGAAAACTAAGAAGTTCCAGCGAATACTTATAGAGGACCCGATACTAGCAACTATAGCGTGGGTGGACAACAGGTCAATATGCATAGCTTTTAGGGAGGCCAGTGCCAGATTAAGGTATTTGGAGTTCCTGGGCTATTGACTCTGTAAGTGCCCCTGTTACCTAAATCATGTACATCATCATTGTGAGCCCCTGGGCAAAGCAATTTGGGGCTTCCTCCTGCACAGACACACATGGAAATAAAATTAGATCGTTAGAAAAATTCATTATTTGTAGAATAAATAGTTTCGAACTTTTAGCTAATATTAGAATAAATATAAATCGTAAGTTTCACCACAAGCAACTGCAAAAACATCAATACTATCTGATTTATCACATACATTCCAATCCGATTTTTAAAAATTAGAACGTAAGTCCAATATGGACTTCTTATCTTGCCGCGTAAGTCTAAATTTACACCAACACGAATTTGTCATTCCTAAGCTTATCAGTTTTAGAAACTATTGCACTAAATCTGGGTTTCTCAAACTATGACACGCGTACCACTACTGGTGCACCAACCTTTCGATACTGGTACGTCAGCATGGTGAAAACATAAACCGTAAACCTATGACTGACCTAACACACTGTCATTGATTGAACGAGGAAATATCTGATGTCCAGCCCAAGATTTTCCAAAATTGACACATTCGTAATGAAAACATGCAATATAAAGACAAATGTTATAGGCCAACTTATCACAAATTTGATTCTTTTCGATAAACTTCCCGTTACTAATTCCTGATACCTTTGAATAAACCTTAGGACGGCCCTGCCCCTGTGCACACCATTTACATGGATTATTGATTTACTTTTGGCGGGACCCCTGAAGCAGTGGGGGCCCTGCAATGCAGCCCCTTTACCGCCCCTTAATCCGCCTCTGAGGGAGGCCATAAAAAGTCTCAAACAGCGGGACAAATGGAAAAGATTTAAAACCTGCTAACGGGATGAGTTGGAATATTTTCCATGCATGCCTGCTGTATATAATTTTTATTATATTTATTTATTTTACAGATCACATATTTATATCAACCGTTTTCTGTGCTAAGCAATCTCAGATATGTTTTGAAAGATTTAGTTTTTTCACGTGCATCGTGTAATTTTTACTGTATATCTTTTTTTAAAAGAAACTCGTGCGGTATCTTTAAACTAACTCTTACTCTAATATATCTGTTCTTTATATTTACTATTATTGAGATGTTATCTGTATTAAAACTCTCTTCTTTTTGTGCTTATTATATGTAACGTTTATTGTATGTCGCTTTTGACTCATATCTACATATTAACAGCTATTGTAACAGATGTACTATAAAGTGCTTAGAAATTAAATGAATGTATAAAGACGATAAACTGGCATGTCTTCTTTTACCTGTTTGCGTATTGCATGTATCTAAGCAAAACAACGTTTGATCTATTAACGTTTGAGTTTACTATTTGTAATTATAATTCAATGGGTTCGATTTTATTCTGCTGATTATGAGTCAATGAACGGTGTGCGTACAATGCAATGAATCAAACAGATCAAATAAACAACCCTGTTGTTAATGCACTAGTTACTGACTGCATTTAGCTGTTGCTAAGAGCTTCAACAGTTTTCGATATTTCTTGGGTAGTGTTATTATGAGCAATTGAATATGTCGACGTAACAGTGAATTGCTGCATGTTTGATAACAGATCTGCAGAAACAAGTAAACAATCATCCAACTTTCTGGAACACCCCTTTAGATGAGAATTACTTCGGAAACTTGAAGTTGTGAGGTACATAAAGTAAGTTACTTCCTTCTGTTTTGTACATACGACCTAAAGAATTTTGTCATATTTTATAAAATTTGGTATACGATCTGAACTATGTTAGCAAAGAAGTTGTAATATATCAATTAAATATATATATATATATATTGGAAGAGTTCAAATGCCTATGAAAAGTTCACTGAGCTTGTGCTCCATCCTTTTCGCGCGTTGGTCAAGTAATATGAGTTAGTCATATGTAGCTGAAGTTGATAAGATGTGAGACAAAAGTACAAAATTTGAAAGGTAATAGTACAAGTCAACTTCGTTATACAAAAATGAAGTTTATTTGTTTATTTCTTACAAGTATTAACTCTTAGCATGTAGGAAATTTGCAGCTTGTGTAACGTGAAAATTAAAGCCTGCCTGTTATATATAGACCACGTTACATTTCTGTACAACAAGCTTGAACAGGTGATTATTTGCTTGACCAGGTGTCTTCGATTGTGGGCACATTATTTTTCTTGATCTGAACTTTTTTTTTTCACTTAATCACATTTTACCATACTGAATGTACGTTTTTGTTTACGTTAACGGAAACACAAGAAATTCTGTATCTTTCGCATCCCATTTCTCTGCTTACATTTCCGTTCTTCTACAAACCTAATTTTCATTTATATGATAATGTTCATTTCTTACATGTGCAACAATTCACGATTTCGTTTCCCATTTCATGATATTTATAAAATCTTCATTATTTCTTTATTTGTCCTGTGTTTGTCCCATGTTTATTCTTTTGCAATCGCATATTATTTCATGTATGGGGAAGTTCAGCAATGTATGCAAGTGTTAATCATTTTTATATCGAACTTTCCACTTTGAATTACAAACAAGTGGATACAGAAATTCACAAATATACAAGTAGATATCCAATATAGGAATCCACAAACAAACGTCTATAGGAATCCCGCTAATACAAATATTGTATGATAATTTGTTTTAAATGATGTTCTATTTGATTTGTTGTCGTTTTTCTTGCTTAAAGCTAATCATGGGGTCTTGATGATACTATTCGAATTCTAGTTCTGCTTATAACTGAAATAACCTATAACTGAATAGTTTTGCTTCGACCGTTCTCTAAGTGCGTTGTGTCGTATTTTCTTATTCTAAGTTTGACTAAAACTGAACAAGCCAAGTCAATATTTCCAATTAATTCAATAAATTTATGCTAATATGTATAATACATTGTAAAAATTTGAGTGATTGAGTGAGTGAGTGGGAGTGAGAGAGAGAGAGTTAACTTACATCTCTTGCAGGGCCCGTTTTTATATCATATTTTCCACCTTGAATAACAGCTACTCGGCCATTAGGGTCTCTCCAAAACAACATCTTTGGTTCTGGATGCGCATCTACTTGACATTCCAATTCTACGGTGTCACCTAGATAAGCCATTGTGATAGCTGATGCACTGATGTGCGGTTTATCTAGAAAGAAACAATAAATATATGTAGATTTAATTTATATCCAATTATAACTTAGTATTTTGGAAAAGAATATGAATAAAAAGAATGGTCTCCCATGGCTAATCTTCGTTATTATTAGCGTTACTTGTATTCATTTTAAATAAAATGAAAGTAAATTATTCATTTTCCTTGAATTGCATATTCGGAATCATGAAAACGAATACAATGAAATATATTTTCCACTTATAAATATTTCTTTATCTGCAAACAAAATTGCGCCTGATCCTTCAATTTTGATTAAAAAATATTATTATATCATTTTGCCTCTGTGGACTGAGAACAAATGTTCGATGTCGGAAAGTCAGGACTTTCTGAATGATAAAGATATACCTGACACTATATATATTTTTATGTGCTACAAAAAATATTTTCAATATGTTCTCTTTATCCGCTAGACCCTACATCCTTGATTTTAACCCTATGTCGAGTAAAAAAGGTGTGATCAACGAAGCTGATAGCCATTCAATATGGAAGAGCATAGCTTTGTGCTTATAGTTTCAAGGTTTTTAATATTTTTCCTAAACTTCGATAAACTACTACTAAATAACATGCAAAGGTATTAGTTATAGGTGTATCTTGTAAAATATTCACTCAAAGGATATCGTATTATTTAGTATAGCGATCTGTACCAAAATGACTGAATTCTTAGCATGCAATTAAGACACAGATTCATATTAATTTATCATTGAGCAATAGCCTAACAGAAATCTACATATAACGTTTAACATAAGAAAAAATACTATGTATTTGCAGATCATTAGCTAGTGTGTGCAGTGATGTCACTATTTGAATTAAAGGTTACAGAGTACATATTACTTCAGATCTCAGACAGTTTGTATAACAGAGTTACTGCTGCTTCAATGCAAGGCTTCTTTAAGTAAATTCTTTCCCTCACTTGACATAATCAAGTGGGTTATGAAGCGGATGTGTTTCAAGTCATATATTTTTTTCTTGTGTACTATAGCCATAAATATTTTATTAGATTTATTTATTTATTGAACACAACAAGTTAATACGTTATTACTGTGTTCCACATACATATTACATACTTTATGTATCTACACATCTGCAACTACATAGTGATGCTCTGCATAAACTATTGATTATTGTTTATAAAAATGAAAATAACTTTTATTTATGATAAATATATGTCTATCTCAGGACATAGTTTGAGAATACAATTGTGTAATAGACACATTCTCCTAATACGCGATGTATCTAATGATTTGGTCCTTTGGGCCGAGACGTGGAATACTGAATTACACGATCGAGTTTCTCTATGTGGGTTACCACCTTTTCCTCTCCGGATTCTCGGATATATTTTAAATTTGATGCCTGGAGTTTATTTGGATGATAAACTTAAATGGAAGTAAGCCCTATCTTTCAGTAATGTACTTCACTTTATAAAAAACAGTAAGTTTTAATAACGAAGTACTACTAATTTTAGAACAAAATAAAAAACGAATAACGTATGAGGTAATTGTTTACGTAAAAAAACAACAAAAAAACTGTATTTTCGTGAAAACATAGCGCAATGTATCAGAACGTTGCTCACGTAACTTCGGGCAATCTATCTATCTTACGTTGCGGTATCATAAAATAAAGTCTTTCTACATTCAGCACATTTCTTACACTGTAACTTATATACAGCCGTGTATTCTTAAAGGCTGTGCCGCAAAAATCCACAAGATGCATTTTATTAAAATGAATAATATGAACATATACAAACAAGAAATACGTATTAAATATTTTACTGATGTTATCATTAACCTTCGCCCTTAGAAAAGTGTAAAAGTGTAATTCAAATAACAGTAGTAAATGTCGTGTAGTCAATAATTGCACCATTTTTACAATTCATTAGGAAACATGTGCTTGTTTATTTTCGTACAGTTCAATAGAATGAATCGCAGACAAACACATCCGTAATTCTTCGTCCACAGAAAGAAGTCACTCTCGTTTCTTATATTTTATGATGGCCAAGGCGGAGAAGCTTTATTCGCACAAGTAAGCTGTTGAAAACCGGAGTTTAGATAGGCCATATTATGATAACACTGACAAGGAACATTCGCGAAGTGCCTGATAGATATTAGTGTAATATTGAACAAAATGTAAAGTTCTGTTGGGCCCAGTGTATATTGTACTAACTTTTCCAGCCCATAGTGGCATTTGTATAGCTATGAGTCTTCATAATCAGGAATTCCATCTAACTGGTGTTACACTCGGACACATTCATTAATATAAATTATGACACCACTGTTACAAAGAACTTATCCAGATTCAATTTCTTTCAAATTAGAATATGTTTTCATCTTTTAAGTTACTTGCTTAATAGTTCTGAATACTTACAAAGTTCTGAGTACTTTGCATGTATACATGCATTTAAAAATGCGAACAAATTTAGGTTGCAGTAATCCAAATCGTATCAGGATACTGTATAACTTTTCCCTCTTAATAGAATCATATGCTATCTTAAAATCAATCAATAGCTGGAAAACCGTCCCATTGTATTCCCATTTCTTCTCCAAAATTTGTCTCAAGGCGAAAATCTTGTCCAACGTGTGTAACGGTAACCTTACCAGTCATTGACTTGGGTGCGATTAAATTATGGTTTATTGATGTACGGGGGGATATATAAAAGGTAGCCTAACGATCTTCGTTCTATTTAACGAAAGCCAAACAAAATTATCTAATAAATCATCAGGTTAGGATTTGGGGTAGTATCGAAAAGGCATCCCGGTTTGAAATGAAATTCATATGTTTAGGATTACTTTATGTATAAATATTGTGCTCAACTGATATAACGGGGTTTACTAAAGTAAATACAACGAGGAAATTAGAAGTGCTACTGTTTTCTGTATTCTGATTATATTGGGTATGAGACGTAAAATTCAAATAGGAACATTACGTAAGCTACGAGATGGCAAAGTAAAATACTGTATATGATATAATTAAACTACGTAATGGATATAATTAAATGATGTAATAACTAATATAAACCAATATAAACCTGTACACAAGAATAATCCAAAGTTGATGCAGAGCTGAGAAATTGTAATGCGATAATCTGCTGAGAATCAATTTCCCTCTTTCCACTACAGTTCTTTGTTTTGTGTTTGCTAGAAATGTATGTATAATGATGCTCGGTAGAGGTCAATCGAAAATGATATGAATGTCATATCTAGGAACCGCAAATACAGATCAAAATCATGAATGGAAATTAATGTAAAACTGCAATTGTATAATTTTTGTATCTAGTCAAGGTAAAGTAGGAAATGTTTTAAGGGAGAATTAAGTTATGATTTATGTATACAAGATTATAGAACCGAGATACTAATTACACAAATCTGTGTAAAGTATTCTTACTGGTTACCTTGATAGAGAACTAAAGAGACTTTAAGAACACGTTCTTATGAAAGTAAATTGCTTAAAGCAACATTACCAGTTTTTTATTTCGACGCTCGACTTAACTGCTAGAGTAACTTTTCGTTACTCTAGGCCAGGTTTATAAAAACTGGGTGTCGCCTCACCCGTTGTGCACAAGCCCGGGTTCGCCCAAGTAGGCACTTCAGTTCATGACGTCAGGTGGAACAAAGAGTACACGCCCTGATCTTCGGAGTAAAGAATCTCATGCAAAGATTGAACAGCCGGATAATAATAAATACTAAACATTGAAATACTTATATCGTCTGTTATTGAATTAGGTATCGTCTATTACACGTGGATCTATTTCTTCTAAATCCACATTGGTGATCTCCAATTATTTCATCTACGAATACACTTAGGCGTGTTAACAAAATATTACTTAATACTTTGTAACAGGTTGGGAGTAACGGGATTCCGCGGTATTAATTATTACAGTCAGATTTATCGCCTTCTTTGTAAATTGGAACTATTATCTAGGTTTTCCATTCCTTTGGAAGCTCCTCCTTTCCTATATAGCACTTATCAATTTATGTAGTTCCTTGATTAGTGCCGTTCCTCCCGCTTTAATTAATTGTGTTGGAATATTGTCTATTCTCGGTGATGGGAAAATTTTCAGTTTCTTTACCGACATTTCGATCTGATCTCGCTAGGTTCAAGAATCCACGGTTCTGCGGTATGGATTTGAAATTCCTTTGTTTGTTCCCCGTTGTGTACATTAAGAACTTTGTCGAAATAACTTTTCCCACACATCGACAATTTTAGTCGGATCTGCCTGAAGATCTCCACGTTCATTTCTAATCAATCCTAAGCTCGGCTGGTAACCTTTTCTTGACGAGTTTACCCCTTTGTATAGATCTTGTATGTTGTTTGTCTTGTCGTTTTTTCTATATCTACTGAATCTTTTGCTCCAGATATTATCGTTTTTTGTTTCTGAATTCACGTGTGGCGTTTCGTTTCTCGTTACTATAGTGGTTGGTATTTGCTTCACTTTTATTACGTTCCTTCGCTGCGTTCTTAACTGTTTCACGAATTGCCTCCCACATCTTACATAAATGTCATAATTAATATCATCATCATTATTACTCGAGTCGGCTAAGATTTCGAACCTATTTTAGAGTTCGAGTTGGTAATGTGCATTTGTGGTCGGATTATTTAATGGTTTAACTTTAAATTTCAATTGTTTTGATCCTTTGCTTTCTCTGTTCGCGATGCATAACTTTTTACTTTCTTTTGTGATCACAAATTGAAGGTCGGTGTCACCTTCCGCTCCTCTGTACGAATTAACGTCCATTATGTTGGTGTATCTTCGTCTATCTCCTAATACGTAATCGATCTAGTTGAGAATTTTGAGAGTTTTGCCGTCCGGAGACACCCATGTGTATTTTTGTATATCTTTGTGTTCAAAGTACGTGCTCTTTACCAGTAGGTTTCTCGAAATCGCGAAAGTTATAAGTCTTTCTCCGTTGTTGTTGGTCTTTTCATGAAGGCTGTATTTGCCTATAGTAAGTCTATTTTTTCTTCCCTCCCTAATTTTGCATTGAAATAACCCAACACAACTTTCGAATTATACTTCGGTAATCGGAAAACAGCCTTCCTAGCTCATCGTATATCTTTGTCGTTATCATTAGCCACCTCGGTCGGAGCATAGACATTTATTAAATTCGTGTTGCCTCATCGAGTACGTATCGTAACGTACGATAGTCTCTCGTTTACGAACTCTATATTGTGATCCGCCTGAAGGATGCTATTCTTAATGAGGAATCCTGTTCCGAAATCGTAAGACTGTGTTTCACTGTAGTAGGAAATGTGCTTGCCCTGTTGGATGCTATCTTGACCCTCCCACCGAACTTCTTGTATTCCTAATATGTCTAGCTCGTACTTCTCGGTCTCGCGTACCGCCACCTGAAGAGTGTCCGTTTGGTATAACGTTCGTATGTTCCACGTTCCTATTCTAAGGTCTTTCTTAATCCTGTTCTTGGAGCCCCTCGAAGCAGTCCCTGTTTAGAGATCCGAATGCGGGACTAGTTTACCTCCGGGATTGTATGTTATAAAATGAACAATAAAAAATAACGCACGAAGCATCTCTCTAATACAAGAAAAATCAACTAAAACACAAAATGAGAATCACTCATGCTAAAGTCACGTATCCAAACTAAGAATAAATCATATTATGCAGCATCGAGAAATACAGACTCTATAATAAAAGAAAATTTGAAGTTTCAACCCAGAATCAAGGCTTCATATCTTCCATCCTGGAACCCGATCAATAAGGAATCGAATCCGGCATAAAAATCCATTAAAAAGTTCGATATTCAGCTATTTTCATGATTAGATTTAGTGATATTTTAAAGTCAATTTATCGTTTTATCCCTAAAGTGCCACTATGCCAAACATAGCTACTCAAGCGCTGTTTCGAATAAGCTAAGTGCATTTACCAAAATTCACCAAGTTTTAAATAACCAATTATCAACATTAAAGTTATTTCCAGCTTTTTAACAACTTATTAATTGCCAATTTAAGATAAATCAAAATTCAACACAATTTTTATTTAAATAAAAAAATAACAATTTTTTCTCACTGATTATTTAACACTGATTTAGTATCAAGAAACGTATTTTCCAAGACAATTTAATTTACGGAATTAGCACCAGAATAAGAGAATTAATTATATCACCTATGTACAAGGTTACATTAGACTACAATTTTAGAACCCTGTATACTGAATGCACTGAAGCCTGGCTGCAAATGAATCACACCAATTACACACTTAAATTAAATGTGATTGAACACGCTTTAATTTATCTTATTTATTTAGGAACTACTAAAGAAGTTAGTAGTTTATTCACTCAATTTATGAAGAAAAGAATCCTAAATGCTTTAGCGTATTGTAAAAAGAATTGATATCACCAAACTTATACTGCACTGCATGTTAATCTACAACTTTATGACGAACTAAATTAAATTTCAGTTCCCTGCATTTATGGAATGATTGTACTTACTGTTTAATTTACTTGATTAAATTATTCAGACTGAAAACCTCAATGACGCGAAGAAATAAACGAACCGATAAAGTACCCCACTTGCACCATTCATTCGAACACGTGAGACACCGCTGACGTACCACACGCTTCGCTTCACTCAAGGAGGAAATCGAATCCGCCGACAAGAACGAAGAACAAAATTCTAACGTGGCGTCAATTTGGCACAAAACCACACAATAGGCAGTCCATGAATCACCAGCAAGGATTTGAAAGAAATGTCAGACGAATCTGCACTGCACTGCGGTGTTTTAATTCTTGCTGTCTTTTCTTCGCCTCATTATTACAATAATTTTATCAGATATTTAGAGACTTTTAATAATATTTATTATTTTTTTTCTTCAGGTACTTTGGAATGAAAATAGATACAAATAATAGTACATATTTTAGGTGGCACAAACAAGACGCTATCAACTGACAAAATTTCTGTGGGAAGTTGAGAGTCACAAGCTTGCTAAGAAGGATGTGATTAATGACTTCGAAGAGCTTCGAAAAGTCTGAGTAAATTACATCTACTTAACCCTTATTATCGATTTGTGTATCTAAGAAATGTGAGTTCAACAAGGTTAATTACAGTCGATTTATATTTGGTAAAAAGCCATACTGGAAGGGGAAAATAATTAAGCGAGTATGTTTGTTAATATCCAATAATTGTTTAATAACATACCCATATATATTAATGTATAATATTTTAAACACTTTGGCTGGTGCAAACATAATGGTTATTGCACAATAATTTGTAGATCTTTATTCGTGCCGTCATTTTTAAAGAAACTGAAGAATAGTCAGTATTTTGTTGAGAATTATTTGTTGTGCATAACGTCATTGTGGGGCAAGAAAGAACATACTTCAAAATGGAAAGTACTTACTTGGCTTCAACATCTTATATTCAAATTTCAGCTTCATATCTTCACTTTTTCTTACTGCACATTATTTCTCTCTGTCTTCCTTCTTTCCTTTTAGTTTTCATCTTTTAATTTATTAAATATGCGTTGGCGTGCGTCTCCTGCGATGAACACGAGGCTGTATTTGAAATTAATCGGAAATGTACATTCGTGATTTTTAGAACTACACTATAGACATTGGTACCATGTAAGTACTTTGCATTTTGTAGTGGATATTTTAGTACGCATTTCAGAACAACTCTTGATAATATAAGGTAATTTGTCAGGTCCCCAGATGTCCATGGATTCAGCATTTTGATGGCTCTTCTTTCGTTCTTCAGTTTAGTGATAAGATAAGATAAGATAAGATAAAATGAATTTTATGGGCTGTAGATCAGTTTAGTGACTTCACGGGATAACTTCTCTAAAATTTCAGAATTAACGTGTTGTATTAGGGCATCAAGATTATATTTAGACACATTGCGTGCCACTTGGAAATTTTCAATTCTTAGCTGTTTCATCACTTAATAGTTTCCCCTCATAATTCAGCACATTGCATTCCGAATTGCGTCTTTTATTCTTATGTTTATCCAGAAGCTTTCTGGATAGTTTAAAATGTTAGTCTCACAATTACACAAACATGTTTTACCATATTGTTAAGTATAAGTAAGGGTTTACCGTATATACATCTTTAATTAGTATTCAAAGGCCAATATTAATATTCCTACCTATTTATTAGAATGCCAAGGAATATTATTAAATACGTGTGACATATTCGCAACCGGAGTAATAGTCAAGACAACATAGCATTATTACATATACATCAATCATTATCCATTGTTATCCCAGCAACCACTCTTCCTCCTGGTAAACCAAGTTACCTTACAAAATCTCCTAAATCAATCACATGTTTATGCAATTCCATGATTACAAGTATCAGCATTCATAATATTCATTGTCGCATAGACTTCATCAAAATTCATAATATCCATTGTCGCACAGACTCATCAAAATTCATTGTATCAAATGTCGCTCAGACTCATCATATCCATAGTCACCCATTTAATCATCATCCTCATCCATAACCACTTCTCTGGGGCGTATTTGCTAATTATCTCATATGTAAAGTTGTTGAATTCAAAATTTCTATAAGAAAAGTGATTGACTCTGGTTGGAACTTGTCGTAATCCAACTTCTGAAACAATATTTTCTCTGCATGCAATCCTGGACAGTCTAGATTACTTGCTGCAACTAGGTGGTTACCTCTGGAGTCAATCTTATTTTCATAGCTATCATAAAAATGAGATGTTAATATAGTATTGGCCATCTCGCTTAACAAATCCTCTTTAGTTGGATGTTCCATAAATATCTGGTTTACTTGAGTTCAAGTTTACCATTAAGCCCGTGTTTCAGATTCAGTTTCCTGGTACTTAAGATTCTTGTTCAGATATATGGCTGGCCTCGGTGGATTCGAAGTTTTCTCGTCGCCAATTGTTAGTATAAGTAAGGGTTTATCGTATCTTTAATTAATACATCTTTAATTAATATTCAAAGGCCAATAGTCGGCCGGGTGGCCGTGCGATCTGCGGCGGTAGGCCAACGGCTCGAAGGTCCCGGGAGGGGCATGGGTGTGGATTTTAGTAGCTAAGGGGCGAATCTTGACGGTCCGAAGTCCAAAGTTACTAGACTGGCCCATATAAAAAAGTTTACCAAAGTTTTTTTTATCAAAGGCCAATATTAATAGTTCTACCTATTTATTAGAATGCCAAGGAATATAATACATGTGACATATTCAGAACCGGAGTAATTGTGAAGTAGTGTGCGAATTAGGTTATCTTTCCAGGGGGAGGTAAAGTACTTGATTCTGTTTACTTGTAACTTAACTTACTGGAATGTCATTGACAACACTTCTGATGATATTATGATCATTTGGGGTCCAAGATTCAACTTGTCCTCGGTGCCAGAATATAATAGTAGGCCCCTACAAATTTACGTGCTCAACTTCACGCTATCCCATGCAAATGGAAAAAAACCTTGCGAGATTTAGCACTGTATGATTGACTGTAATATTACCGTAGGGACTGTAAACATTTTCCGTTCTCTCTACAAGGAATAATTATTTAGCCATAGTAAAAGATTGGCAATACTTTCGATATTCTCGGGATATGAATTTTGAAATATAATATGTACTGCAATTTTTACGTAATAAACAGACTTAAATGTAGTCAGATGAACAATTTGGAATAAGAGAGCTACGTATCGCTTGACTGTATATGCTAGGCAGATTTTGTAAAGCAAGAGTCTGCCTCATAACTCCGAATAATGCATTGTCATGAATAGATTACACATTCCTGAAATGTCTATTCTCCCTAACTTCAATACTGTTGAGAAGTGCAGAACCTATTCTAGACTTTCACTGCTTTCAGCGATTGAGAGGTGCAAATGAATATAAACTTCATAAATTAACTATCAGGGTTCCTACAAGTTTTGTCCTCTAGAGACCGGAATACTTTTCCATGACTCTTGCAACAGCCATAATAATTTCCCAGGCCATAGTCTAACAGCCAAGCTATTTTTGATACGACTCTCGGCTCTTTTTGGTTTTTATTTCTCTAAAATTTCCAAACATTTAGAGGAAAGTATCCACATTTCTCCCACTTCTTTTTTTGGATTATGAAAAATATATTGTAATTCTCATAACAAGAATGTGAGTATTGCATTAACTTTTACAAACGTTGAAGAACAATTGCGACTCGACAGTAATTTCATCTATACAATACAAGAAATAATGTATTTTCCAAAACAAGACAAAGCTGGCTTTTTGAGAAAATGGGACCAAATTTCTCCCACTGCCTGCTGTCACATAAATAGCAAAAATTACTTAAACATAAGAAACCAGAAATCTGCTTACAACATAAAGTGTAATACTATGAACAATTATACCTGTAATTATGCATAAAAATAGGAGTGTTATTTTTCTAAACTAAAGAAAAGACTGTAAACAGAAAAACTTTGATTCACTGTAAGTTCAAAACATGAAATCTGGAGAAGTAGATTTTGTGTTTAAACTCTCTAGTTACTGCAGCCAAATATCACAGGGAAAAAAGTGGATCTTTTTCTTCTTTACCAACACAGTTTGCATGGAACTAAATGTGACACTTTCTACATCCAGCCCACTTTTCATCCATGTTTCTTGGAAGTACAGTCAGTGCTGTAGACCTAGAATTTTCAACAAGGTATACGCTGTGAATCTTTTAGTTTGTAAATCTTTAAGCTGAAACAATTTTTCCATTAAATTTTAATCGATCTTTCTATTAAAATATAGGGATAAAACAATTATTTAGTTTTTACAAAAACAAAAGATCGATACTTTGGTTATTCCAGTGAGATTTCAGTAATAACAATGAAATTGTATGCATAATTTGTTGCATTGAGGCAATGAGAAACAAGAGGATTGTTGAGACTTTCGGATAACTACGAAGAATCAGTTAACAATCAGATTCCATATAAGACTCACTTATTAACCTGTTATAAGACTTACCCCATATATCAAAAAGTCAAACTTCTACCTTGATTGAAACAAGTCAAATCTCATACTACTCAAGACCTGCACTAGGAGACCACCCTAGCTAGCAAAAGTTCTGCTCAAATTGACTGTACATTACATGTGTATTTCCACAAAATTATTATTGTACTGAACAGATTACGATAATATGCTAACGACCATTTTGGTTGGTCGGTACATATCTTACCGTCTTCCTTTTTTGTATTATTTCCTATTTTTTTTGTTCGTATTTTCTCGGCAATATTTTTCGTCTTCGGCTTTCATCAAAGAGTTTCTTTGTCCACATATAAAAGAAGCCGAGCCATACAGAACATCTTTTGATTATTATTTGGCGGGACTATTTTATCTTATTGTTTTTTTCATTTACTACTTGATATTTTCTTTGCCTATTTTATTTGTCATTTTCTTTAACAATCTTTCTTTCATTAAAAATCTTCGTAAACAGTTAAAAGGATCTGATTGTTGATTTATTTTTATCGTGATCCGGCCAGCTGAGCCACTCCCCCTTCCTTTCCCGGTTGTCAGTTTTCATTCTCTTCTCTGATTGGATAATTTTTTTCAGTAGCAGAAAAAAACATGTCTTCTTGCAGCAGAAGCTGCTCAGGATCGTGGTGCTGAAGAAAGTATATGAAGCTAAATAGCGATCCTAGCGTCTGATTTTCCATAACTTTTGGAAGGAGGTTTCTGCCAGTTTTTCGTAAAGGAGAGCTGCTTATTAATTGCTGAAGTTGGTGTCTATCTTCGTCCATATTGGTACAAACTGGAGGAAATATGAAGGAACATCTCAGTTGTGGTTTGTGGTGAAATTTTCGTCAAAATGTGAAGTGGTTTGTTTTAGTGAACTGTGTGCAGTGGGTTTTCTAGTTTTGTTTGAATAAAAATAAATCTTCATTTTGTGTTCTAAGCCCCTTTCATCTTTGTAAGTGTAAATAGTGTTTCAGTGATCCATTTTATTAGCATGATGGTGGTTTATGGTTTTGTGCTTGGAAGTTTATGTGATATCGTCATGTCTGTTTGTTTGGCTGGGGGCTGATTGGGTAATCCAGGTTGTATGGTTAATTTTTCGAAATTCCTCTTTCTCTCACCAAAACCAAGTCTCTTCACATATATGTTTAGAGCATGAAAATTTAGCACAGTAAATATGGTTTGTGTACTTAGAATATTTACCTTGCACTTCAGTCAGTGCCACTCTTTGAATGCACGCTATTTCTCCACTAAGCATTTTGATTTACCTTTGCGTTGCTGGTATGTTTTAAATAATTTGAAATTACTACGATATATCGGTGTATCAAACGTAATGATTTAAAGATCCGTAATGTTTATTTCGATGGCTAGAAAAGTTCAAATCTTCGTCGTTATGTTTGCCAACCGTAAGCCATTTTCGCCCATATAAATTTGTATTGCAAATGATTACTTAACCCGATTATAGTTACTACGTTTGTATGATCAG
This sequence comes from Lepisma saccharinum, assembly GCA_022664845.1. Classification (NCBI taxonomy): domain Eukaryota; kingdom Metazoa; phylum Arthropoda; class Insecta; order Zygentoma; family Lepismatidae; genus Lepisma; species Lepisma saccharinum. Next base: position 20,012 of record JAGDQP010013627.1, read on the forward strand.
AGTGGAGGTTAGGCTATGTAAGATTCTGTAATGCAAAATTACATATAAATTTGTTTGATGTCAATTTCTTTGAAACATTAATCGTAAAGTAATGCCGAGTAGCTGCGTTGCTTGTAAGACAAAAAAATCTTTTTCGTTGAAAGAAGTATTGTTTTTCCTATAATTATTTTTCGTTGAAAGAAGTATTGTTTTTCCTGTAATTGTACAAGTTCTGCTTAACTGGGCTAAAGTATAGTATATTTCACATGTCCAAAACAACATAATCTTTTTTGGAAATCAAGTGTGCGAAAACTTGCCTCTGTACCAGGGAGCTTTTGTAAGAATTTACTGTTTCGATATGTGTAATAACAGCAACTTTGAAACTAGTTTGATGTTTAGAAGATTATCTTCAGACCTCCCCCCCTTTTTTTTTCAAGAATTTCAGCAAACTGTCTTTTGCCCTAGTTTTGTGATTAAAAAAAAAACGAACTTACGAGTTAATTCCTGTGTTTGGGGTCTTATTATGACGTAGCTAGATTAATATTACTGTGGTATAACTGAAAAAGGTTCTCAACCTTTCACGATTTCAGTCCGCGGAGTGTGAATATTTATGCATATGTGAGAAAGTGAATACAGTTAAAGTTAAAAGTTTTGATACGACTTTTATTAATCTTAGGGAATAGTCAAACTGGTTCAGCTTATCTAAATTATCTTGTGCTAAATTAACTTATGTTCAGCTGTGTTGAGCCTTGTACAATTTTAGGGGCCTAGTTGCGCTAGGTTGCTAAAATAGTGTTTAGTGTCTTGCTTTATTTCGAGATGTTCTCGCCTGCGTTTCCCCCCTTTTTTTCTTTTGGGCTTTTCCTACGTGTTCTGTTTTTTATCAACTTCCTGGGTTCTTGGCACTTCTTTTCGGGCTTCTTCTATGTCTAGACTAGAGTGTATTTTGTCTCCGATGTGGCTGAAGCAGGGTGCTGATGGGTAGGTACCCTCCCTGTCTTCAGGTCCGATAGCGGTTTTACGTTATGTGCTCTCTCCTGTGGCGTAATGTCAGCCTGTCTTCAAGTAGGTTTGACTATGTTGAGGTTGGGTAAACCCCCTTTTTGCGGCAGGGGTCGCTGGCTCCTGGTTTGCTAGTTGAGTCTACCTACTTTGCTGTGGAGTGGCTTGGGACATTACAACCCATCTCAACATTTTGTTCAAGTTGAACCAAAAGTACCTGACTGTAATAATCTTACTGGCTGAATATGGAAATTAAAGAAACGAAAAGAAAGTAGATGACCTACGCATCTTTGCAGAAGGTATACGGTAATGTGTAAGGTTAATCAGAAGGTATACGCCGTATACCTGTGCATAACCCTCGACTACAGCCGTGAGTACAGTCTTTCATTAATGTGCCACTCTGTGTCGTAATAAGTGATAGATTTTGTGCTTGTTGATGTATAACTACAGTGGTCATCTTCTTTGCCACCTCCGCTTGATAAATAAAGTTCTTTAGCTTTGTTTCTACGAAGTTGCTTATTTGTCTCTCTTCAAATTTTGCTCGCACTGTTATATGTGACAATATAATTGTCAAATAGCAAATATATTGCGTGGTTTTCACTTAACTACAGTTTGCTTTCTAATCTTCTACACTAACTCGCTTTCTTCACGTTATATAATACGTGGTAAATTTAGGGATTGGAAATTTAAACCCATCAGGTGGGAGAAATTAGGACTCACTTTACACTAAAATGTGATTCTCCACACACCAGGGTAATTTTCCCGCCAAACTTATCAATTACCAAATTATCAGTATATTATAGATAGCCCAATTACCACTCACCAAGCATGCTTATAGTTACTACTATAAAGTTCTTAGACGACGTGGGAACCACTGAAAAACTCCAACAAGGAGAAAAACTACAAAAGGCCACGAGACACATCACACCCTTTAAATCTTCAGAGATTATTGTTCGTGCGTTACTTCGGACTTGACAATCGACTCCGATAATTTCAAACTTATACTAACTGAGAGAAACTTGTGTGGGTGAAATTAGGCTGCTAGGCGAAATTTGGTTACTTTCCTCTACTGTGTAATGAACTTTAACTGTGGTCAGTGATTTTGTCATGTACTTTTCCGGAACTGCTAGTTGTAACACCAGCAATGATAGCTTTGTCTACACAACTTATTTTTGTTTTGATAACTAGAGCAACTTGCCAGCTCGTGAAAATAAAGCTATAACGTGTTAGAGGGGGACAATTTCACTCCCTCGGATAGTGAATTCTAGTTAGCAGCCAGGGATAAATACATTCCAGAGGGGGATTGTCCCTCCACCCCAGGCCGTAATTCACACCGTGTAGTCAAGACAACATAGCATTATTACATATACTTCAATCATTATCCATTGTTATCCCAACACATATATGCAGTACTATGCAGTAATAGTGCAGTGTATCGTAAGAGCACTATTTCTTTAAATTATCGTAGTTGTATCTAACATCCTCTATTGCTTGTTTCCATTTTCTATCATGGTATGTCTTACTTCTGATTAGATTAATTGTGTAATTTGAAACCAGACAGGGTGCTTTAGTTTAGATCTTTTTCGTGGTATACGTTTATAAAAATGGCGCATAATATATTCTAGAGAGAAAAAAAATCTTGGTTCAACAGTTGAATTATCAGATACACTTTTCCAATTAACTGATGCAACATCGCGATATAATTATTCATAATTGTTTTTTGAAAAGCTGTAATCCATTGTTTGATGGTTTTGTTGCAACTTTAATTCGCTTGGTGTACCAGGTGAATGCATAAATTTTTGCCGGTTTTTGTGGTAAAGAAAACACGTAATTTTCAAGGGAAATTAATTTTGTTTTATTCAAAATATTGGCCATTAGCTTCTACATATTTCGCCCATCTTTCAGGTACTTGATGCATATCATGCCAGAAAAACTACTTGTCTTTTGCGGCAAACCATTCGTCGAGCCATTTTCCAACGTCTTCGAAATTGCTGAAGTGCTGCTCTGCAAGCGCGTGCCCCATTGATGCGAAAAGGTGATAGTCAGATGGCGCCAGGTCTGGGGAGTACGGCGGGTGCGGAAGGATGTCCCATCCAAGCGATTTCAAGGTGTCTTTCACTGGTTTTGCTGTGTGAGACGGCGCATTGTCGTGTAACACAATCACTTTGCCATGTCTTCGGGCCCATTCCGGTCGTCTTTCGATCAATGCATGATTTAAATTAATCATTTGTTGGCGATAGCATTGTGCATTAACGGTTTCGCCGGGCTTCAAGAGTTCATAATACACAATACCGCTCTAGTCCCACCAGACAGAAAGCATGGTCTTCTTGCCGAAGCGATTTGGTCTTGGTGTTGAAGGACCGGCTTCGCCAGGTGAAAGCCACAATTTTTTCTGCTTCGGGTTTTCAAAATAAATCAATTTTTCGTCACCCGTCACAATTCGATACAAAAAGGATTTTCTTTCGTGGCGTTGAAGCAGCATTTCACAAGTGACTTTGCGATTTTTCATTTGACGTTCATTCAAATAGTGTGGGATCCATTTACCCAGTTTATTGATCTTCCCCATTGCTCGTAAACGTCTGCTGATTGTTTCTTGTGACACATTTAATGTTTTTGCCGATTGCTGTTGAGTTTGAGTAGGGCCATCCTCCAATAACACCTGCAATTGCTCGTTTTCGCACTTTTGTGGTCTACCAGAGCGCGCACTGTCTTTCACATTGAAATCACCACTTTTAAATTGTCGAAACCATGTCTCACATCTTCTAATCGATGGAGCGTGTTCACCATTTGTTTCTACCAGCACTCGATGACTTTCAACAGCCTTTTTCTTTTGATTAAATGAGAAAAACAATGCGTGCCGCAAATGTTCTTTTTCAGGCACAAACTTCGACATGATCACTGAACGATAAAACAAAGACGCTAGTGTTTGGCGGACTCGACTTGTGTGTGTTTGTAGTTTAATGTCAGACGAACAAAATGACGTATGTGTCAAATGAATACGCTGCGTACTTTGCGCTGGCTCCATCTCTTAGGTAAACCGGAAACTACTTCCGGTTTCTATACCGGATGCATACACCTGGTATAGGAATTCAGCTAATCGAGGAGGATGGGGAACATTCTGAGGAACGATTGAGCCATGTTTATGCGTTACAAGACTACCATTAATGTTCGAAAGTACTAAATCCAAAATTTTACATTATCTCATCTTAACATCATTGAGAGTTCTTAAGTTATAAACATTCATATGCATAATTTACTGTATATATATAAGTGCATTAAAACCAGAAAGCAGCATTCTTCTAACAGGCGACTATAATATTCAGGAAGTGGCTGGAAGAGATTTTGATTCTCTTAGTTAAACAACATCTTGCCATGTAATATATTATTTCATGAATATTTATAACTTAATAACTCTAATGTTAATGAAAATCAAGAAACTACAGCCGAACATTAACGGTATTCTTGTAATGTATGAACATGACTCAATTGTTCCTGAGGATGTTTAGCTTTATTAGCTAAATTCTTGTACATTAAGAGAATCAAAACTACACAGAATGGATTACAAACTACACCCAAACAATGGATTACAACTTTTGCAAAACTAATTATGAGCAATTATTTGGCGATATTGACTCAGCTGATTGAAAAAGTGTATCTGATAGTTCAACTGTTGACGAAGTTTGTGATTTTTTCATATTATACGCTATTTTTAATAAACGTCTTCTTTCTTGTTGTAATACAATATATATCATATATTACAGCCAGGAAGCAGTATTTTCCTAACAGGCGACATAATATTCCGGAAGTGACAGGAATATATTTTTTTACCTCAACAATAACCTGCAGTTACTGTTCGCTTACCTCGTTTATTATGGACTACAAATTATTTTCACATAGTCAATGTTACTACTGTTCTGTGTACTGACAGGTCAATCAATACCTTTCAATGAAAGTTGAAAACTTCGTAGTAATCAGGTTTATGCGTGAAAGATAAGTTTTTTTTTTTCAGATAAATGTTCATAAGTTTGATAATTGGTTCTTCATATGTGTGTGTTAATATTTCCGGTATTCTTCCTTTCTGTCTCATATTAAGGTTAATGTAAAGCAAAGATCCGTATTTATCTAATGCATTTTTCATCGTTGAAAGAAATTTCAATGCTTCTCCTATAAATTCAAGCCTAGAGAGTTCTAACTTTCAGGGAAGAAAGTTCGTAACCAATTCCAGAGTTCGATCACTGCCGATTTTTTATTTTCGTTTTTCTTCATTGTTGAAATCGCTTGATTGTCGTTGTGAATATCAAAACTTATAACAATGAAGATCTTTCAACACTGAAAAAAAAGAAAATTAAAAATCGGCATTGATCGAACTCTTGAATTGGTTATGAACATTCTTCTCTGAAAGTTAGAACTCTCTAGGTTTGAATTTGTAGGAGCAGCAGTGACATTTCGTGCAACGATAAAATATATTAGATATATACGGAGATAGTGCTGCTATCTATTGTTAGAGATCGTTGCTTTACATTAACCTTAATCCATTTAGTTCTTCTTTTGTCATTTTATTTTAACTATTCCTCCTCTTCGTTTTAATTTTTCTCGTCCGTTAACTCTAATCTGGAAGATCAGTATCATCAAAGCAGTTCTGCTATGCACTTTGTTATGCATGGAAATAATTATTTTTAATTCCAATGGTTTATTATATTGAATATTAAACTTTAATTTAATAATTTCCACATCTAATGAAGATACAAACTACATATATAGTGATGTACGAAGACAAACATAAGAAATGCATGCACCACTTACGACTAATTGTTATTTTTCTTGAAGCCTGCATAGGGGTTCCATATCCATTGTCTGCATAACAAGAAATTTGATCCATATCTCTTGTCACATTGTGAATGACTGTAACCATATGTCGAGTAGTTTCTTGCCGAACAAGTCTTCCTGAGATGTAGAGTGAGATTGTAGGCATTGGTGTTCCCATTGCAATACAGAGAATAGTCATACTACTTCCCTCCATAACAAGGTTAATAGGATGCACTGTAGGAGGCTGCAATATATGAGAAATTAAATCGGCATTTCTAAAATAAATCTTTATTTCTGCTTCCTCAGTAAAATAACAGTAACTATACCTTACATTTTCTAACTACAATTATAACTAAATTACTCTATGGCTTACGAAACTCGCAAGTTCATCACCGCAATAACATGTGTTTGCCATTGGATTCTAATTGTAATTATGCAAATCGTAATCCCAAAAATTAAACATTTTTAAAGATGTTCTAACCAGTAAAAATACAACAACAATGTTTGGCAGTACTATAAGTAAGTTCATCAAATTTGGAACTATGGATTCGTTTCCTTAATCAGAAGTCGCTAAACTTGTTATTGCCTCTAAGGTGAATTCGAATCGCACATCATCGTCGCCAAATCTGTTAAACTCTTATTTGTATAGGTAGTGGCTATAAAGAGAGTTTGACAGAATCGTAAGTTAATGCTAAAATAGCAGTCCAATGACATAGCTAAATACCCGCTAAATAGCATTTATTAGTCTCACACACAACATACTTATCTTAACAGAAGAAATACTGATAATTAAAAGATCCAGTAACATCATGCAACTAAATATCATCGTTAGGTTTGTTTCCGTAAGTTTCAGTAAATTGTGCACTACCCAATTACACATAGATTAGGTTAGATGCTGTTACATACTGTTACACAGAATACTATTAGAAAACATTCTAAACATGTATTAGGTTAGTTGCTTTAGTTTCAGTTACGTGCAATTCTACAACATGCAGTAAGTTAATTGTCATTAGGTTTGGTTACGTGAGATTATAAAACAGTTCCAGGTAATAGCTCAAGTAAAGTCTCACTCTGTATTTCAGTAGGCAAAAACATATTATCTCGTACGTAACACTAAGCAGTGAACAAGATTCACGTACTTCTCAAGTAATATATGTATCACAGATCGTAATAGCAATAACACATGCATATTCCCATGAAAGCTTTTGATTTCACACAAATAGTATCCATTTACTTGTTTTCTAGTTGCAGTGAGTACATCATAAAAGTATTTACCTCCATAAAATTCTCGGTATTATTTCCCTTAAAATTCTACTGCCCATATCCTTTAAAAATTACAGTATTGTACCATTTGTTATTCCACGTACGTTACGTTAACAATCATATGCAATAGTTCAATATTCTTCAGTTCAAAAAGACTTAAACGCTGTTCACTCAAAAGAAATCTTTCAGCTGTTCGACATTTATTCTTAAATAATCTGGATTGATTAATTTCCATATATCATAACCATAGCCGACATATTTAGTCAATCATCCTAACAATCCTAATTTTAGTCTATTAGGAATTACCTAGTTCGAAGTACACGCAGACGACGTTCAAGATCATCAACAGTAGCAAAAGTTTCTAGAAAAATCTGGTTCAAATAATTGGGTTGAAGACCGACAATAATCAAATAAATACGACATTGTACGTCTATGTCGGGATGAATTTAATTGATTAACTTTGGCTGGAGCGTAGGAACTTGGAGTTTCGTTAGATTGGTGCATACAATATGAAGTCAATTGCTTAAGGTGGATCTCATCTATGGCAGGCCTCAGAGCATCGATAAATTCATTCTTAAGTTGGGTATATGTAAGAGTATCTCGATCTAAAATATGTTTAAGTGCTAAAAATCTGCAAAGGAGTGCATTTGAGGCTTGCAGCAAAGCGTATTTTGTGCGAATCTTCTGGCCATGAGGTAATATCACATATAGCATAACACAATTTCAGAAAGCTCATGGGGTGGACAATTCCAATGGACTCGTTTGATCGACCCAAGAAATTAGGTAGATTTTGTAGCTATTTTTAAGTTTGTATATGTTGGGTACCTGTTTCATCTGACACATTTGGGTCGTTAGGCTTTTGTTAAACCAGTACGAGTATGCATCAAATACAAAGAAAATTATAACACACTAAGTTAATGAATGTGAATAAATGGATTCTACGAGAGCCATAAAATAATGAAACCACACCAACATATTAAATAAAGAGAAGTAAATTATGCACAGTGGCTGTGCCAGAAGGACACGCCATTCCCGCGAAGAGGAAACCCTCACTCCTAATTACAATTTTCAAAATGGCGGGTGATATTCGTAAGGAATCATGTCGTCCTTCTGAAGGTAGAATCTCCGCTCTGAACTATAATGTAAAAATTTGCGGCTGATATCCTGAAGAAAATATATCGTTCTTCCGAGCGAAGAACCTCTGCTCTTAATTACAGATGCTTATCAGAATAATGGAAACACCTGTAGTTGGCAACACGTCAGATGTATGGGTTGGCAGTGGTGTCGTGGCGACCGCAGCGCCGGACTGCTGGTGGTGTTGTGTTAGGTCGGTCTCCATACTACGTCAGGCGTCGTGGAACACGAGTGTGCAGTGGCTGCAGCAGACGGAGGTAGTGTAAAATGGGAGACCTCTAAGAGTTTCAAAGAGGGCAAATTGTTGGTGCGCGGTTATGTGGAGTGAGTGTGACGGCAGTGGCTAGTATGTTAGGTGTGTCGCCAGGGACAGTGTCGAAGGTGATGACGGCCTACACAACACACGGGAAAACCACATCGGGGAAGCGGAACAGTGGGCGGAAGAAAAACATCAATGACAGGGCACGCCGGGTATTAAAGCGCATTGTCACGCGGAACCGTCGTGCCACTGCGGCGCAAGTGACGGAGGAACTCAATCAGCACTTCCCCCAACCTGTTTCGACAATCACAGTCCGCCGCGAATTACATGACATGAACTTACGGGGTCGTGTTGCACGGGCCAAACCTCTCATCAGGGACCAGAACGCTTTAGCACGCCGCAAATGGTGCCGCGACCATGCAACTTGGACCGTTGACGACTGGAAACGTGTGGTATGGTCGGATGAGTCACCATTCACCCTATTCCAAACCACGGGCCGTGTTTATGTGTGGAGAACGCCCAAAGAAGCGTATGATCTGCAGTGTCTCCGCCCAACTGTGAAACATGGCGGCGGCACGGTGATGCTGTGGGCCGCAATATCATGGTTTTCATTGGGTCCTGTGGTCACACTTCGCGGACGCATCACTGCCAACGGTTATGTCGCAATTTTAGGAGACCACTTGCATCCTATGATCCGGATGTTGTTCCCGGACAATGACGCCATATTCCAGGAAGATAATGCACCCATTCACACAGCTGGAGTTGTTGCAGCGTGGTTTGAGGAACATCGGGATGAAGTTCAACACCTCCCCTGGCCCGCCCAATCCCCAGATCTCAACATAATTGAACATCTGTGGTCCATCTTGGAAACACGACTCCGGCGACGATTTCCACCTCCATCCTCTCTCACAGAACTGGCCGATGCCCTGCACGAGGAATGGTGTAATATTCCACTTGCTACCATTCACGACCTCTATGCCTCCATCCCACGTCGCATCAAGGCTGTTCTGAAGGCGAAAGGTGGCCCGACACCATATTAATCTGGTAAGTTGCACTTTCGTTCAGGTGTTTCCATTATTCTGATAAGCATCTGTACAATGTAATTATTAGCTGCTGATTATTATGGAATTAGGATTTTATCATTAAGGAATTATGATCCCGTACTCCCTAATATCTAAGGACTATTTGGGACATGGAATTTTCCAGAAGAGAAAATCGCATAATACCATGTAGATAAAAATAAGAGACAACAAATTATACATGAACAATTATAAAATTAGAGGTGCTATTAGTATAGCATATTGGCTGCACATGTACGTTCCAAGTAACAAGTTATGTTTCTAATATACATGTAAAAGAGCAAGTGTTGGTCCACTATTTAAATCAAGAAAACTGTTAAAATAAAATTATTAAAGTTAATAAATAGGATCCATAAACGAAGCTATCAATAAAAATATTGCTTCTGAAATGTGGGCTCGTACCTCTCTATGAGGTATTAGAAGCCGGCTAACCTCTATTCATATTGTGTGAGTCAATGGCTGATGATCTGGCGCCGTCACCAGACCTTCATGATCTGAAAACAAAATAGACGAGAATTCTATCTAAGGGCGTCTGGTAGAGCAACAAGATCATAGGTTCTTTGATGTTTTAGGATAAAGGTATATTTGGCATGATAAAGTTTAAGTTTATAAGATTCCTCCTTCTCTCAAAACTCTCATCCAACTTAGAGTATTTGAAGTTGGCTCTGGTCAGTCAGTCGAGCTAATGTAGTGCCTAGGTGCAAGATGAGCTGAGTAAAGATGCTAAATTTTTTATGCTTTTGTATATGAATGCATTTTTCATTGAAAGTCTTATGAGATGATAGAATATTACAATATTATAATTAATATATTACTAAACTACTAAAAATTGCAATGCTATATAGAGGTTACAAGGGTTTAGTGTCAGTCTTGAAATTTACGTAATAACACAAAGATATATTACACAAATAATCCTCTCTGAGGATGTCATCACAGTCACTTTCCTGTAATGAGTATCCGAGCGATCATTTCTGTAATGACCCATGTATATCATGTTGAAATACATGTGGGAAACGACACTCATAACAAGATTACATCACTTGTTTTCACCTTGAGTTAACAACAGTCTATAATAATCTGATGAATGTTGTTAGCTTTTATGTTCAGTCTTTCTGACAGCTTGTTCAGTCTTTAACTTAATAAATCTAAAGTTATCTATGCAATGCTCTATTGAGTGTCCGTAATATATAGTTTTGGTCACACAATAAGAGTTATAATAAGATCACCATAAATGACAACTGAAGAGTACCTAATGAATTTTATTAACAACAGTTCAAAACTTAGTTAAAATATATCTAAATTAGCGTCAGGTGTTCGATAAATTACCAATATGTCCACTAAGTGTAATTTACCTCCTACAATAGTAGCTGAATATTCAAAGTGTTTCTCAATAGATTTTATGTTGTCAATAGTTGTATGGATTACTTAATACAACTATTTTCGTTAACGGACTACGGTTGTGCCTGTCCCTTTTCTGTTATAGATCTCATGTGAATGAGTCCGAAATTTGAAACAACCAATTATTATATTTTGTGGTTGTTAAAACTCTATCCACTATTCTTTATAGTTTACTGTGATTATGAAAACCGCGGCATTGAAGTCTCAGTAGGAAACTATTCAAAAAGTTTGAATTTAAAGATAAAGATTCATTATATTTATCCCTCTTTATATAATAAGGGACAAACAGTCATATCAAAAGAATATGTTTACGTTAACAGATCTTAGGACTTATGCATAAGGCATGTAATGTATGCACTTCGTCAAATGTCAAGAAGCTTTAGCAAAAAAGATTTTATAAACATTACTATATAAGCTATGTATTAGGTTAACCTTATCAAACCTCCAAAAATAAAAGTCCAATAAGAAAATAGAGAATGAAGATCCACGTACCTCTACAAATGCAGGATAAGCAGGATCTGTCCATGCGATTAGTGTTTCTGAGGGCGAACTTTCACCTTTCTTTGATATAGCTGTTACAAATACAATGTACTGCGTGTTAGGATTTAGCTCGTCTATCATATGAGAAGTAACAGTTGTTTCTGTAATCTGATATTCTTCATCTGCTGTTGACTTGTGATGTAATCTGGAAAAATAAGTAATAAACAATTAATGTTTAATTTATAATTCACAACATCCTTCTAAATTTATATTAAGGGGTTCCACTCAAGTTCCTCATGTTGGAACTTTTATTTAGTGGGGTAACAAATCGCTGCATAAAGTGGACCTATGCCAACACAGAATTCAATCCACGATTTGTTCGTTACATTCTTCTCCTGGGACGCTATTTGAAATATTACATAATAAACGTTTCCACCAACCTAAACGTATCGCCACTAAACTTGAACTTTCAAGATCTTCTTTAAAGGAAAAATACAGAAATAAAAGAATCTTCTAAATTACGCTCTATGCGATTATAAAGGATTTTCGACTTTTACATGTAAGTCCTTCGAAAACTCGAAATGAAAATAAACTGCGTAATTGAATTGATAGGAAACAACTTTAAACCCACTATAAAACTTTTGTATCCGGAAAGTAAAATCCATACTATATTTGTAGATCATTTATCACTAACATAAATAAGGAGTGCATTTTGACCTTTCATATACATATCTGTGCCATCTAAAACACACGGCAATGATTATTACGAGTCACTATTTAACCTTTACACATCTTTCAGGACTTTAGAGGAAAACGTTGCCTTTGACACGACCCTGTCAAAGTCCTAATTATCGTATCGTGATAGTTTGGTTTAAAAGCTTGCTGGTCACAGATCGAAACATAAATAAAATAAACGTTCATAACGCGCCATATGTGGGGAAGGAAGTGGGGGGAGGGGTTGGAATCAGAAAACGTTTACAAATTGACATTAACTGTCATTAAAATTACAACTCGCTTGCTACTGCTTTATTCAAAACATAAAAAAAATATTACGACATTACTGTATATAGAACGGAAGAAAATCATTTCCTTATTCTTACTGCTGATTGGCTTTCCATTAGCACTTAATTTTCGGATTCGGTACGGTCATATAAATACCTTAAATGACTTATTCTTTAAAATATTATTGCCAACGAATTCAAATCCATACAAAGTAAGGGTTCATAACTGTCATTGTTGGAATGATAACTTAATTGAGAAATATTTAATTTTATTTTATTGCATTTTAATACAACAATGGGAAGATTAATTTTGATATTTTAATCTAAAGATTTTACATAAGCATTATTGTGATTTTCGGTTAAACAACAGGAATTAAAAAATGTTTCGAATTTAACTGAAAGTGTTGATTTTACTCATGTCGGTGCTGATTACCTAATGAAAAAGCAAGGTGACTATTTTATGTGAGATGTGTTCAACAGATAGTATTTGAAAACGGAACATTTGGAGGTTTGATTTACATAGAATACGGAAGAGAATACTAATATACGTAAATATTTTTAATCTATGAAAGAAATGGACATCGGAACTTAAGGTAATACGAAGTTTAATCTGATAGTTACCTGTTTTGTTGATGGAAATAGTATAATGAATCAATGGATTTCAATCAATATTGGCAATTGAAATACTGACAGATTGAAGGGAAATGTAATACATCTCTGCATGCTAACATTGGTAGAGTATGCATGATGTCATCTAGCATGTGTGTAGCTTTAGATACGAACAAATTGAAGAGAGTATATTCATGAAACTCACTAATTTGCAGGTAAATGTTAGTTGGATGTTATTTCAGAAAATAATAGGAAGTGGAAGTAAAAACCAATCTATTGTCTTGTGAGTACGTAAAGAAATATGAATTGATAGAATGATAACCAAGCAGGAGTTATCATATTACTGAATAAAATATATTATATTGTTCGATGAGTATTTTGTTCGCCACTTCATAGATTAGTAAAATAATAATACCATTCTTAGTTTAAACTATAGTAAACAGCGAAAACAATAACTGGCGACGCAGGATAAGATACATACGAATCTACGTGGATATGTAATTAAGATTTGGGAGAATAACGAAACTGAATCATGGCAACGTCTTTTGTTAATTTCTAACCATTTGATGGAAAGGAGGATAAAATAGAAAGTTATCTGTCCAGATTTGTGCTACATTGTCAGGTGCATGAAGAACCTGCAGAAAAACAGAATGTTCTTTTGCTAACTTCCGTAGACAGTTCTGTGTATGAACGTTTGCAGCAGGAATGTACACCTAGGCTTGTTGCAGATTTGACGTTGGCTGAAGTAACAACACAAGTGTTGAAACTTTACAAGACGAAAGAGAATTTCAGGACTGAGAGTTTTATCTTTCATCGATCTAGACAAGTTGAAGGACAGACAGTTGAAGATTACATTGCCTATGTTCGGAAGAAAGCAATAATGTGCAATTTTGGGGCATATATGGACGAAGCAATTACCGATCAGATAATATTGGTATGCGAAACAACAATTTGAGAAAGAGATTGCTGTCTATCGAGGATTTGGATTTGGAAAAGACTATTAATACTGCGATACAACATGAAAGTGTGTAACATGATAGTAGCATACTCTCCAATAGAATTCACATGGTCCAAGGGTCGAGTGCAGATATTAATGTCATAGGAAGTTCTGGAAGATTTACACAGAGTTTTGCTAAAGATGTTCAAAGTGCACAAATGATAAATAACTGTAAATTTTGTTGTTCGCAATCATGCTAGAGATCAATGCCCAGCATTTGGAAAGAAATGTCTGTTATGTGGAAGAACTGGTCATTTTAAAATTAGATGTAGTATAAACAATAATATGAATAAAAAGGAGAAAGATCATCGTATCCAAACAGTAGAGAAGGAAGAACCTAAAAAATCTGTTAACGATGTACATGTAGTCATGGGATTTGATGATTTTGGGTGAATGTTATTGAAAATGAGGATACGTTGACAAATTCACCAGGCTTATGTTTCAATTTGCGTTCACATCAGCAACAGTTCGATGCGTTAGTGGATACGAGAGCATATCAGAACATATTAAATAAGAAGTTGGTGGATAGTATGAACATTTAAGTTATTCCGCAGAAATTTTCTGGCATTATAAGAGATGTCAATAATCAACCAATAAACATCATGGGTGAAGTGACTATGCCATGTATTTTTAAGAATTCCATGGTTCATATTAGATAAGTGGTGACTGAAAAGGAAATGCCATACGCCATTATTGGAAGACCGGGTTTGAATATATTATGCATGAATTGGAGATCTTTGTTGTTATGGGGTGTACATGCTAGAGTTAATCTATATGGTATTTCGTATAATTATGTGGATGATAATAGAAATGTGATCATGAGACAGGATGCAGTAACTAGGCATGACAGTACTAGTCAACATCAAAGTACTTTCCAAGCCAGGTTTGATGATAAGACAGGTCAACGTCAAAGTAATTTTAAGTCCAGATTTGATTACAAAAATTTTAATATTTTGCTGGAGAAATGTCAACAAGCCATAGGTCAGTTAACTCAGCAGCAGAAGAATTTACACAAATGGGTACAAGAGAAACTAGATGGAAATAATAATGTAAGCACACAAATAAGCTTACAGGATTATTCAGACAAGAATACAGGTGCACAATCCAGGACGAAAGTTTCAATGGAAATACCAAATAGTGATATTAGACAAGAACAGATGGTTACGAAGATTATGGAGAGTACTGACCCAGAGAAGGTATCGGAGAACACAATTCAACTGAGCAACCGAGTAGAACACACATCAAATAACAGTATTAAGGAGGTTGTAAATAAAGTGAAGACATTGTAAGACCTGGACGAGGATTTCTGGTAAAACATGGATATGGAAAATACCTATCATATGACATTTTTGCACGTAATAGAGAAATGTGGCTAGGGTGGTTAAAAAAAACTGTTGGAATGCTATCCAGGAGGATTTAGCACGTGTAATTGATGATATTCGCTATGGATACAAATAAGAGTATTTGTATTTTTTAGGAAAGGGGAGTAAATTGTCAAAATGGTTGGAATAATAATTTAATTGCGAAATATTTTATTTTATTTTATTGAATTTAATTCAACAATGGGAAGATTAATTTTAATGTTTTAATCTAAATATTTTAAATAAGCATTATTGTGATTTTCGCTTAAACAATATGAATTATAAAATGTTTCGAATTTAACTGAAAGTGTTGATTTTACTATGTCGGTGCTGATTACCTAATGAAAAAGCAAGATAACTGGTGACTATTTTATGTGAGATGTGTTCAACAGAAAGTATTTGGAAACGGAACATATTGGAGGTTTGATTTACATAGAATACGGAAGAGAATACTAATATACGTAAATATTTTTAATCTATGAAAGAAATGGACATCGGAACTTAAGGTAATACGAACTTTAATCTGATTTATAGTTATCTGTTTTGTTGATGGAAATAGTATGATGAATCAATGGATTTCAATCAATATTGGCAAATTAAATACTGACAGATTTAAGGAAAATGTAATACATGTCTGCATGTTGATGTTTGTAGAGTAACTGCATGTTGTGATCTTCCATGTGTGTAGTTTTAGATACGAACAAATTGGGGAGAGTATATGCATGAAAGTCACTAATTTGCAGGTAAATGTTAGTTGGATGTTATTACAGAAAATAATAGGAAGTGGTAGTAACAGCAAAGCAAAACCAATCTATTGTCTTGTGAGTACGTAAAGAAATATGAACTGATAGAATGATAACCAAGCAGGAGTAATCATATTACTGAATAATATATATTATATTGTTCGCTGTGAGTATTTTGTTCCCCACTTCATAGATTAGTAAAATAATAATACTATTCTTAGTTTAAACTATAGTATAACAGCGGAAAAAACACACCATCAACACGCTTAAAATTTAGAATGAAATACAATACAAAACCTTTGGATAATTTGGTGTGCTACGTCACAAAATTCCCAGTGCCACGAACTAATGCACTGATCTTCAGATTTTGCTCAGAAATGCACATAACTAGTCACCCGTAGTTTTAGCCAATCACGCACGCAATGTTTATCCACGCACTCAAAGAATATTTATTTCTGAGAGACAAAAACGTGTTTCCAGCAACGAATAAGAAAAGAAGAGATTGAAGGTTTTTCCTTTCCTCGCACACCGTAGTTATAACAATTCTCAAATTGTCACAAAATATATTGTGTGGTTTCTTTGTGAGAAATAAACAACAACACATAAAAATTGTTATAAAACTAGTACACTGATCAGCAAAAATTTTGTCCAATTGATAAAATTAGCCGTTTTATAAGTATTTTTCACGTTCAATCCGAATCCGAATCTGAATTTTTCCATCACCCCACAGCATTTTGTTCCAATATAAACCCGTATGTCATAACGTGCAGCCTATACGGCAACTGTTATACAAGAAATTGCTAAAGTAGTGTATGTGTTTGCTCTGCTAAAGTAGTGTATGTGTTTTTTAATGAAGTTTTTTCTGTTATGGAGGCCCTTAAATACGAATAGAAGACTCTTAATACAAGGCTCACGTTTAACCTTGAAAGTGGTAGTATTTTACAACGAGAATAAGTTCCTCTGGTTCACACAACAAACTTCAAGGATAACGTAAAGCTTATCCTCCAGAAAATTAAGTAGACTTTCAGTGGAATAGGAATACAACCAGGTTACAAAAAAATTGTTGTTTCGTATGGTAAGTTCGGATAAGAGTAACTACTATGCAATACAATTGTGGGCGAAAAGACAACCTTTGATTTCAGAGGAGAAGAATGCCATCAATAATCCTCTTGTTAATCATCACCTTTGCATTGAAATTTTCACTATATGAAGATTTTTGAAAAGGTATGGAAAAACAGGTCAAGTATTCACATATCTGAGTAATAAATTTCCCAGAATTAGTGAAGCTAAAATTGAAAACGGTATTTTGTGGCTCTACTCAGGAAACTAGCTCGTGGTGAAAAGTTTACTACAAAGTTCAATGAGGCTTGAGCAAAATAAATGCATGGTTGACATTTAAGAGAATTTGCAAGCAGCTTTTAGGAAATCCCGTATCAGAAAATTACCATGGAGTTATATCAGGTATGTTGACTGTATACAAAACTTTCGGTGCAATATGAGTCTAAAAGTCCATTCCTAGACTTTCCCGCCAATTTTGAAGCTAAAAATGACAAGGATATTGGGGAAATGGAAACGCGTTACCAAGACATGTGGATTTTCTATGTTGGATGATTATATTTGAAATCTGAAAAGGAAATTTCCTGATGCATAATACAGATGGAAATTATACATCCACACTATTTAGAAGAAATGAACATATTTCCATTTATTTAAGAACTTTCCGCAAGTATAATTGCATAAGAATTCTGTTTAATTTTCTTGTTGTATCTCGTTGAAATATAGCTGATAGAAAAAAAGGCTCTTAAGTCAGATTTAAAATCAGCGTTAAAAGTACAATCAGAACAATCTATTCAAGTTTTCGGAACAGAAAACAGTTGAGTTTTGTTGCCCAGTGCTATTAAGACATATTTCTGCGTAATACGTTATGACGGTTATATTTATCAAAAGTTATGAAGTATTTATATGTTAAATACGATATAATAATTGCGATTATATACATTTTCGAAAATTTTTGTTTTCTAGGTATTATTTTTGTGTGTTTGTAATCGATAGAATTCACAAATATAAAATTTTTCTATTTGAAATTATTGTGATTACCTGTACGTCAGCTGCTCTGAAGGACTGGTAAATTCTGGCGGCTGCCAAGTAATAGTGACCCATGTTGCACTGTGCCCAGAAACAGCAAGAGAATGAGGATGAGATGTTACTCCAGGAATTCCTTTTCCTTTCACTTCTGTAATTCAAAACCAAGTACATATTAAAAGTTACAAATAAGCATTATATTTCCGCATAAACAAAATAAAGACAGAGTTATTAAATAACCGGTAATCTAAACTATGCTACGCTACAGTCTTAAAAGACCTTACGAGTTTCAATGAAGTGAGTGTTGCGATTGTAAAATAAACAATACATTGCTAATAAAAAAACTTGAACCTACATTCATATTGTTCAAGAAATTGGATTTGTTTTAATTTTGATAAAATTATTTTAGCTGAAAATAAAGTTTAGATGTACATATGTATGGCTGTATACAGCGACTACTTTGATTAACTAGGTAATGTAATTTTCATTTTTTGGCTTTCGGACATGACCCACCTGGAGGCGGATATTTCATTCGCACCAACTCAATAGTACCATTTCCTACTTTCAAAAATGTTTTAACAAAAGTTCTTTGTATTTTATATGTTAGGAAAAAAAAGGAATAAGTACTGTAAAAGTATAAATTAATCAAACATTTAACCATCTCCTTACGAAAAGGGACTATATTCTTGCAGGTATTTTAATGAATGCCTACGCAGAATATAATGTCCCGGGGGGCACCCACGTTGCTCTAACTCCAAACTTATGCTACGCCACTGAGGGATCAAAACTACAAACCCTCGAATTATACTGCCTAGATGTGAATATAACATGTGAAAAAATAGGACAGGTATGCAAGTTATGGCGTCAGTTAAAGAGAAAAGAAATTTAAAGAGCTGAGACCTTTCAATGGCGCAATTAAAAGCTATGCTATGTGTTGTTTATAAAAGTACTCATGAAAACTTTCCTGAACTCGTTTCTTGATGCATATAAATTTACACAACTGTCTTACATAATCTTGTTATTGTTTTCTTTCTAAAGTTGATTTATGAGAAGGAAAACAGGCTTTACACTTCCGTGGCAAAATGTCAACATCAGTGCCAATGCCGATATATGGTATCTCCCGAAATTGTTTTCTTTCTGTCTTGATAAGTCGGTGGTTGTTATCGAACAGAGATTTCAATCACACAGGAAGGGTTTTTCATTCTTTTGCTTTCGAAGAAGGTAAGATCACATTTATAGTAAGAGAGTTAAAAGCAGTGACTCGTTATTCTGTTGTGGTCTTTAAAGGACAATTGAATTTGCCAGTGAAAATGGCAGAATATTCTAATAGCAAAAACGGAGCGGCCGAAAAACGGATATTTTATTTTTCTAATACGGATCAAAGGGAATTCTTAACAAACTAAAGTGACATTATATTGTCAGTTATACTCTTATAGCTGCATAGCGAATTTAATTGAAATCCATTCAGGAACATGGAAGTTATAGATTTATTGTGGGTAAGGAAAATTTCATGGATGGATGTTATTATATAGCCGGAGAAAATGTTTAAAACATTAATAATTCAATGATTTATTTTTCATACTTTTACAAATGTCCTGTGTATTTGGAGTAGGGCAAACCAAAATAGAGAGAAACGAATGACATAAACCCTTTTTTATACCATATTTTAAATCGGAAAATATTCTGGAAGATATTGAACTTTATAGATATATTATTATGTAAAGAGAAAATGCGTGAAGTATCGCCCATATTTTTAGGACTCTATATTTCTATATACATCACATATTAAGCATCTAAACTCACAATATTGAAGCTATAACAATAAATAAACAAAACCGATGCTTCAGACTAATTATTATTTGTTTGCAGAAAACATTAAATCAAATTGTCTTCTGTCTCTGATAGACGTCAACATTTCTTTTATTTAAATTTCAGTATGATATAAAATAATGATATATAATTACCTGTGTTTGTCATATTAATTTTAAGTAGTGATGACGGTAAAGAAGTCCCATGAACATTACGAGAAACAACAAAAATGTTGTAGAGAGCTCCTGTTTCCAGATTATTTAATGTTATACTTGTGTTTGTAGTATTGGCTTGCTACAATGTAAAAAAGAAGTTACAAGAGACAATTTAAAAATCATTATTATTGTTTTCATATTCCTTAACTTACTCTATTTATGCAAATTGGTTATTTTCTCTAAAAAAACATTCTTACATGATGAAAGTTTCCGTAAGTTCCATAAAGTCAATATTCTGCGTCATCAGGCAGTTTTGAACAAGCGAAAATGGTTGACTAGAATTCTTGATATTTTTGTTCTCATAGAAATATAATTTTAATATAGAGCAATAAACAATAAAATATCGTTTTCACTGAGTACAGAGCGCACAATACGGATAAATACAAATAAAGCTTACAAAGAGCATACGACCTGAAATATTTGACTTTCTGAGATTGTATGTTAATAAAGTTTCTAAAGGTTATCAGTAACGTAAATTACATCCTACGTTAATAGTAAGCTAATACTGGGCGTTGCATTTGTAACATTTCAACTTCAATGATATTTCATTAATTAATGTTCTCTACAACACGCGTTTCCCCTAAAAAGAGTAATTGTCTAAACCTGAATGTTAGTAGCATTGTTTATGCGGCAATTGCCCCACTTAACCTCGATTTCTTGGAAGGGCTGTGACATGCGCTTTGACTCTTTCTTAGAGTTCAATAATACTATTATGGAAAAGGAGGATGCATATTTTGTGTTTCATAAAGTCCAATGAAGTCACAAAATTCGTTAATTTGAAGTAAGGATGGTGCACGCTAATTCAAGGTTTGTAAACTTTACCATTTTTTCTTCCTCCTCTGGTTACTAGAACTGTAAGTGGTTCATAAAACTACTTTAGCACACAAAATGTTGCTAACAAAGTAATACTGGTAGCTGTTTAAAGATGTAAAGATATTTACGAAACATTCTATGTATGTAAGTAAATGTAATATTAGTTTCAAAATGGAAGACCAATGGGTGGTATATTCTTTCCTTCTTGTAATGTTTTGTTGTGAAGTCACAACGTTAGGTGTTTTCCCTTAATTTTTATCTGGCCTTTAAAAACTATTTCATTAATATATCTACAGATCACACATAGCTTCAATTGCTACCAACATTAACACATTTCTCTCTCAAAGCACGCAAATATAACAACGATCACTGGGTTTTAATACTCTTTCTAAAACTGTTAACTTAATTCGTTATAATTATATACTTGAAATTAAAGAGTACTTAGATTTCCACAGTTATCAGGAAATAGTACGTACATTTTCTGTTTTATCCTCATTGATAATTCAAAAACGATACAAAATAGATCACATCAATTTTAAAATTTGTTAACGTATTTGATAACCTTTGATAATCCACTAAATTCATGACGTTCTCAGGTTAAATGTGAATTTTGAAGACATGTTCTAACATCTCATTCAGTGAAAAGATGAATTAATATAGGTGTAACATCATTACAACTTTTGTCTGTAACTACGACGTAATGTTGCCCGTGATAATCCGATGTCCTTCTAGACTGTGACCAACTGATTTTCTTTATTCTTAACGACTCGCTTCAAAAACTACCTTCCTTCTTTCCTGTAATTGAGCTACTTTTACTGTTTATTAGTGCATTCTAATTTCTTCAGAAACCAACGTGAATATTATTATTTTATCAGTTTAAATGTACTTTATATATAATGATGTGAGCCTCCGTGTTGCAGAGACCCATGCTTTATTCCTTTCCACTAACACTTATACAGACCATTTATAGGAAGAGACCTTTATTCAAGACTTGAGAGAAAAATTGCAGCTCGGTGTGCAGTAACCTTCACGCCCATTGTTTCTTCTAGCATACGCATATTCTTACTTCACATCTATTTTCTTCAAAGATTTAACACCCTTGCTTTCCCAATCTTTTCAATACAGTTATCTCTCATTTTCTCGGATTGTGTCCTCTTTCCTTCCTGACTACTACATTTTCTGATAATTCTAGATCCGGCTTACTTTTTAACACAAAATTCCCTATCAGTCCTACTTGCTGTACATGCACAAGGCGTTTGTCTATTATGTTTAATACTGATGCCCGCCATCTCGGATTTTCTATCTTTGCAGTTACTCATACATGTGGCTAAGCTGGTAGCGCCCATATAACTAATTTCACCTTACCTTATCTGACTGACCATACCAAAGATGAGGAAATACCTCGAAATATATAAGATACTTTTAATTGTGCTATGTGCTAATTAATGCATGTGAACCCCTTCAGCAAGCAACCTAACTACTAATAAATCTCTATTCGAATTTTAACTTTTGTGTTGTCTATCTTACTGGTGTAGTTTTAAAATATGCTACATATATTTGTGAGGAGCAGCTATGCTGCCATACTGAAAGCGAGCTAACAGTGTGTGCCCACGTATTGAAGTCTAAAGTGAAGGAGAAATCATAGAGAAATGACGGGATTCAGTGGACGACGACGACGATGGTGATGATGATGATAATGAAGAAGAAGGTAGTAGTAGCAGCAGCAGTCTTTATCTTCTTTATAATTTTTAATTTTTATTAAAGTGCTATGAACAGTAATAAACAATATGGCACTAACGAGGAATGTTTCCGAACTGTAAAACGGATTTAGTAAATCTGAAATGTAAATTTGGTAGTCCACTCCCTGGTATGATTTTGGGTAAAGTTGTAGCTGCTGATGGCCATAAATTTGCAAGTTATGGCCTTACAAAGTTATCAGCATCGCGAAGCCGTACTATGGGAATATTTGCATATTTAATTAAATATCTTCATATTTAACTGAACAATCAAAATAAAATTTGCACGGGTTAATATAGAATATATAGGCTATCCATAGCAATTCAGCTTGCTGTCATGAGTGATGCAGTGTTGCCAGCTTTGTATAAATATATATTTTCAAATGGCATTACGACAGGTGATTACATATTTTTCTAAAGAGCACATCAAAAATATTATATCACGCACGGTATGCAGTATTGCAAGCTTTTGAAGAAACAAGATGGAAAGTCGCCCAGTCAGTCCACGGTTCATAGGACACAAAATGGGCATTCATGGCGTAATGTGATTTAAGGTGCTGGAAGAGCTACCTTAGAAATCAAGTAAAGCTCTGCAAAACTCTACTTAAACCCTCTCAATTTTACACCCTCTACTTTACATTTCCTAAACGAAAACTCCTGGCAGAACCCCTGTAGGAGGAGTTATGTAACAAAGAAAAAAGCGTTATTTTCAATATTTATGAATACTATGTGATGTTTTTTCTATACAGAATTACTTATAATGCAATATCGGATATACATTGCAAATATGAGTAATATACTTTCTTTAAGTTATTATTATTATTGTAATTATCATCATTATTATTAACAATAATAGTTTTGCTGCTATTTGGTCAGCAGAATGTAATAAAGTGCATATTTGGGTGTTTGTTTACCACTTTTGCGTTTAAGTGCTTGTATTTTGTTGAGATTTAATCCTAGACCATTTTCCCTTTCTGTGATAGTTTCTCCCTCGTCTGGACCATTTGACCTTTCTTGTAGACGATTGGTCCCTTTCTGTACACGTTCTGACCGTGTTGGAGTTTAGTTCTGTCACTTCGACGGTCCGACTGTTTGTGGTTCTCAACATTTTGTCATTTTCTGTAGATGTTCTGCCCCTTCGACGTTCTGGCGTGTTCCCGATATTAATAGCATGTGATTTTGAAGACATATATAGTATTTGGTAAAGGTGGCAAAACTGTATTTATTCCTTATCGAATTATCGAACATCGTACATTCTTGTTTAGAAAAATTAAATGAACTCTATGAAATTACTAATACCAATTATGTGTCTCAAAAATTGCCACCAGCACCACCACCACCAGGGAAAAGATATTGTGCTTTAACAGACAACAAATAGTAGCAAATTCTTTGGACCATTTGAAATTGTCTGGTTTTATTTAACTAATAATGGCTACGGAGGTTTCTCATTAAAAATATGAGGAGTTAAATTATTTGTCATACCAACTGTGTATACTTATTATTTGCTTTACTCTATTGATGAATAATTTTACAATGCCTTTGTCTGGGATTTTTTGACTATACATGTATACATGATGTTTTATAGTTGTATAATAAGCTATTTTGTTTGTTATTTTTTGGACGTTTTAGAACTGTAATAATATGATGGAGTAACATCTCAAACAAAACGAACTTCATGCTAGTAACTCAGTGAATGTTGCGCCTTATTATGAACAGCAATTAATTGTCTTTCCAATTTACTGATGGTGCTGCGCAAAGTACTACCAAAATTATAAAATGTAAAGAGATTGTGTATGGTTGTGCTGTACACACAATTTGTTTATGGTTGCACATATGCATAAAAGTCAGACGCTTAAACTTTGGTTGTGAACAGTATTAATGATCGATCATATAAATTACAGAAGAGAACAGAATTGGTACAAATAAAGAACGGACTGGTAGAAAAATACGTGCAATACATAAGAATGTCTGCAAATGTTACAAAGAGGCTTGTGAAATGTGAACATGATCAAAAGACGATTTAATGCCAAACCTGCAAGAAGCTGTTTTAATTTAATTTCAAATGCGCACCTGTTGAATAAGTCTAACGTAACATATATATGATACTACCTAGAAGCACTAAAAATACTGTAAAAGGTGCAATAAGAAATAGAACGCACCATAAAAAATGAACAGGCAATAAGAAATGAAGTGTCATAATACTTAACAATGTCATGGAAACTACTGTAAATGTGTATTTTCAACAAAATGCCCGGAACATACTATATGTATACAGCAGGAGCAGCAGATCATTTAATCTGATGCGCATTGTAAACAGACACCCGAAATGTTGAAGAGAACATCTTTAGGAGTACGACAAAGCGGTAGTTCACCAGTGTGAAGGGTCGATTACAACCAAGCATGTCTATTGTCTAAGTATCTGAAAGGTTGCTATGATACTTGTTTGTATACCAGAGCAAATAAGGTGACAGAGTTTTGGCGCTTATACATTGGATAGCGAATCTCTTCCGTCACAATGTAGCCGATAATGCGTATCAAAATTTACTTCAAGTACAGGTTAAAATCCATATCCAGTGACTGTACAGCAGCGGTGGATCCTTCAAGGACTTTTAGCTTTCGAATGCTATATTGTTTTGGTAGTTTCTGTTCCAAGATTTCACGAAAAATACTTTACGTCGTTTGACAATTTGATCAGGAATAAATACAGTGTTTCCACCTTTATCAAATACTATATATATATATATATATATATATATATATATATATATATGCAAAATTACACGCTGTTAATACCGATGAGTAACATCATCAGGAATTGTGATGTGTTTCATGCATACCATAATTAGAGTTACTTATGTATGTAATTTTTATAAATTCTCAAACATAATTTCATACCCTGGCAACACTGCTTTAGTCATTCAACATTTTTATAGAATGCTACTGTACGACAGCACTTGCAGCACGTTAAATCAATTTATGCAACGAATGTCGATTTTGCGTCCTATGAACCGCGGACTGACTGGGCGACTTTCCATCTTGTTCCTTCAAAAGTTTGCAATACTATATACCGTGCGTGGTATAATATGTTTGATGTCCTTGAATTTGTTTATTTTAATGCCTTTAGGTAACTATGGATCAGGCCGTATGGATGATGATGGGATGAATTGGTGGAATGAAGAAAGTGGGAGAAAACGGGAGCACCCCGAGAAAACCCACGCACACGGTGTTTGTCCACCACAAAGCTCATATGGCATGAGCAGGGATCGATCCGATGACCCCTAGCACCAGAGATGAGCGCTCTACCAACTTTTTTTTTTTATTTTATAACACTTTTATTGTAACTCATATAACATTTATACAAAATGCAAAAACTTACAAAAACAAAATATTAAACAAAGTTTGTGAACTTTGTGGTAATATAGCTTATAATGTTGAACGTTTTTTTTAATTGACAAAGACTTCTGTTTGTTGTTGAGCAATCTGGGGAAATAAACTTTAACATAATATACTTATTAAAATATTAACTACAGTTACATGACTACGATACCAAAAAAAAAAAAAAAAAAAAAAACAGCAACCGACAAACAAAATTAATCTTTAGTATACAGCATTAATGAATTGAGCGAATTGATATTCCTTTCTTTTTTTATCAAGTTGTTGATATCTAAATTTAATTTGACTCACATACCAGTCTCCATTGTTGATTTCACGTTCAACCAGTAATAACTGTAAAGTTTGAGCTGTAAACCAGTTAACAAAATTATTTTTTGTGTTCGGATAACATCGAAAATCAGATGGTTCTAACAAATAATTAGGGGAAATGTGGATTGGACTAGTTCGATTAATTCTAGCTAATATTTTTTGACAGTATTGCCAACATACTCTGGTCTGTTTACAACTCTCTAACCTGTGTGTGAGAGTGTCTGGTTGTTTACATATGGTGCATAAAGCATTTTTACCAATATTTTTTTCATACAATAAGCTATTAGTTTGAAAAATACCATATGTTAATTTATATCGGAGGTCGTGTAAATCAGGTAATAATATTAATCGATTTATATTAGACCATATAGTTTCCCAATCTTTGTTGGGATATTTCTGACAGATGTCAGAGGTTGATCCTAATTCCCTATGTAGGAGTAATTTATAAATGTCTTTAACCTGACAATTTTCGAATTCCAAATTATTTATGATAGCATAAGTTATTTCAGTAAGAGTTTGAGTAAGATACGGGATTTTGTGTTTCCAAGGGAGTATGTTGACTGGTGCCTGCGTGTCAACATGTTCCAGTACAGCCGTAATTGTTTTACAAGATAGTGTGTTAATGTAACAACAAAGGGATAGTACAGTACGATGAATCAAAAGTGATTGAGCCTGAAGAGCAATATTTTTTAGGTTTAGACCTCCTTGGGTAAGGGGAAGGTAGAGGTTGTTCCTGTTCGGTTTTAGAATTTGATGTTTGTAAAGAAAATATCCTATGTATTTGTTAATCTGCGCTATGGTTGATTTAGATAATGGA
>JAGDQP010013628.1:0-26829 GCA_022664845.1 Lepisma saccharinum
CGATTGCGTTTGTCTTTTGTTGCGTAGAGAAATATTTCGAGATGTGGCGATTTTCACTTGACGTCAAGCCAGAATCGCCACTTTATTTTTTAATTATTTTGTTGTGCGTTTGAGCACAAACGAAAATTCTTGCTGCACAATCCAGCACAAACGATTAAACATATTTTTTAACAAAATTTCAAATGTGGTGATTTTGACTTGACTGCACTATATTTCATCACGAAAATACAAATTTGTATAAGATAACAAGGTAATAATAAACAAAACATGACTTGAGATGCTGGCTCACACACAAGCCTTACCTTATGTGAGCCACTTACTCTGTATAGAAGAAAACTTGTAAATCAAATGAGATAAATAAATTCAATTCAATTCACAAGCCGAAACAAAGGGAATAATAGAAATAGGTACATAAGAGTTAAGAATGAGAACATAGAGAAAGTAAACAAACTTAAATACTTTGGAGCATATGTAACAAGCAAAAACGAGGTAACGGAAGAAATATAAACTTTGTTTACTTTCGGGCAACGCATGTTTCTATTCAGTCCAGAAATTCTTTAACTTGGAAATTAATATCAAGGAAGTAGAAATTGAAAATATACAGAACGGTTATTCTGCCAGTAATACTTTACGGTTGCGAAAGTTGGAGTACGACCCTAGCAGATGAACATAAATTACGAGTGTCTGAAAATAAGGTTTTGAGATAGATATACGGACCGAAACGGGATGAGATGACTGGAGAATGGAGGAGACTGCACAATGAAGAACTTCACGGACTGTAAGACTTACCTGATGATGTAAAAATAATGAAATCACGACGACTAAGATGGGCCGTGTAGCTCGGATGGGAGAAAAATGAAGATTATATTCCATCTTGGTTGGAAAGCCGGAGGAAAAGAGACCGTTGGAAAGATCGAGACGACGTTGGGAGGACAATATTAGAAGGCATTTTCGAGATGTAGGTGTTTGTAATGAAAACTAGCTTGAGCCCGATGGCGAAAGTTTGATACTACAGCGATGAATTTACGAGTTCCGCAAGCCATAAAGTAAGTAAGTAAGCCATTAGGCAATTATGGCTCAGGCCGACAATAGCAGGACAACTGTATGTAACAGCCGACCAGGTTGTCGTGTGGTTTGTGGCGTTAGGTCAGCGACTCAAAGATTGCATTTTCGAATCCCACCAGAGACATGGACATCTGTGGATTTTAACTAGCAGTGGCTTCACAATCATGACGGGTCGAAGTCAAAAGTTTCTGGAACGGACTATACATTTTTTTTTTTAACTGTGTAACAGCGTTGCCTGTTCGAAATACAACACTTTTCTTGTTTTCACTTGAATGTTGTTACTCGTTTTACCCTTGTTCCTGCGTTTTGCTATTATTGTTATCGGTATTGTTTATTATTGTTGTGAAACTTCCTTAGAACTCGCGACTATTCTTTGTGACCTTGAAAACAGAGGTAGGGGTAACAAATTAAGCCTTCATTTGTCTTCACTAATCCTCGATGGGATGAACACTCACATCTCAAAATATATGAAGCAGTAACCCGTAGAGACAACCACCACAAACTGGCTTTGAACGTTATAAAGAGCTATATGCTTTAAAATGGAGGATTATCAAGGTGTCCGTGTCTGTTATTAAGAGATTACGCTATTAAGAGAGTTTCCTTCAATAAGATTCAATGTTATTCTGCCGGAAACTTTAAAACTGTCCGTTATTTAGAGGTGTCCGCTATTTAGGGGTCCGTTATGGGAAGTTTCAGTGAAGTAGAAATATGTACAAACTTTTAATTTTAAATCCATGGAGTTATTGTAATTAATACTTTGTACAGATGTGAATACGAATTTCTTAGATTATAAAAATTATGTAAATAAATAATAGAAAAAAGAAAAAAAAACTATAAAATCAATTTTCAAGTGAAATTATTTGGAAATACAAAAAAATCTTCCTTGTATGGATACTGAATTCCTCGAAAATACTTGTTGCGCCCAAAAATATTAACGTATTTACAATTATACTACCCACGTGTTTCGAAATACTTTAATACTCCTCACTTATGGTAACATTACAGGAGGAACAGAGGTGGGCAATTCCATTTCAAATAGACACAGTCCACAACCCGGGCACCTCCGATTTTCACGAAATTTGGTGAGTTTATACTACTCACGAAAGTATGTCACAATGACAATTTTTAGTCGCATATACTGTGTAGTTTTCGAACAAATGAACCTCAAAGTTTTTTTTTTTTTTTTTTTTTTTAATTTAGTGCGACAAGATATTTTCAAATTGCAATATCTGAGCTCCTAAGTGGTCTAGAAAGCTCAAAAAAGTTCGTTGTACAACAAATGAAACAAAGTTTCCAACGATATGTAACACGGCTATGCGTGGACAATAAATATAATTGTGTTACATTTATGCAGTAATGCATAAATACATGACAGTAATGCATGTTACGTTACTTTTGACTTTTAATATTTAAAAATGCGATACTTCAGTTTTTTTGTTTTTTTTTAAGTATTTGATACTTAATCTTATACTGTACAACAAATGAGAAAATTAAATTGGGATGACCATGGGATCAGAAGATAGAAAATAATATGCGTTGCTATGTGACCATTAAATAGTCTAGTAAAATTACGGCATTTTCTGCCAATCTGAGGTATTAATTCTAACATAAATGAAACAAACTCTCTCTATAGTAAACTCGTGTGGGAAACTGATTCTGAAGTGTCTGCCACGCCAAACTGGCAATTGCTAATCAACAGCTTGTCAGAGCTATTTACGGTTTAAGGAGTAATGTGCCTGCGCGAGAACGGTCCCGTCTTAATAGGATATTCTACGTTCAGACACTACTCCCATTTAAAAAGGTTTTTCCTAAACTGCTGTTTTTAACTGCTATTTTAAAATAGCAGTTACTGCTATCACTCCTACGAAAAAGTAGCCGTTTTAAACAGTGTGTTGGATTAATGAAACAAAAGTCTATGTGACAACATTCAGTGCACACCGCTCTGCGGACAAGTTTCAACTTCTTTCCCGTTTTTCTCAATACAGCCAAAATGTAACATAGACATTTGTTCGCGCATAAGCTTCATATACGAACCAACTAAAGATAAAGATGAAACAACAAAAGATACATTCTCTGCCGAAAAACGATATTAAAATGATAATAGATGTAAATGCAAAGATAGGTAAGGAAGAAGAGTATAAGGAAGCAATAGGAAAACATAGTCTACATGAAAGCAGCAATAATAATGGTACTAGACTCACAGACTTTTCTATGAGTAAAAATATGAGAATAAGCTCAACGTGTTTCCTTCACAAAGACATACACAAAGGAACATGGAGATCACATGGAGAGAGAGAGAACATGGATGAAAAAACAAGCAATCAAATAGATCATGTCATATTAGATAAAAAGAGAAGAAACCAACATATTAGACGTTAGAACATATCGGGAGCAAATAGTGACTCAAACCACTACCTAGTGAAAGTAAAATACAGATGTAGAAAAGCAGAAAGAAAGGACGAAGGGAAGCAGCGAACAAAGAAAATCAACATTCAGAATCTAAGGATCCTAGAAGTAGCCAAGAAATACGAGGGCGAAATAAAAAATAAAATCGCAGAGAAGAAAGGATATGGATAAAGGTAGGAAGCATCGATGATAAATGGAATATAATGCAAACCATAGTAAAAGAAACCGACAGAGAGACGCTCGGTTGTGAAAAGAACGAAGGAAAGAGAGATTGGTTCGATGATAAATGTAGGGAAGCCATCCATGAGAAAAATATAGAGTACAAGGAATGCACAACAGAAGAGAGCAGAATACGAAAGTTTGAGACGAATAGCAGACAAAACATGCCGAAAGAAAAAGAGACAGTGGCTGAACAAGAAGTAGTATACGCACATAGAAGAATAATTCAAACAAGGTAGCCAGTACAAAGCACACACGGAAATATATATATATAAAGCAGGGGTTGAAACCAAGAACAGAAATGTGTAGAGACAAAGACGGGAATCTGTTGGGAAACAAGACAGACATCAAAAAGAGATGGAAGCAATATTTCTTTCAACTAGTCAACCAAGCAGCAGATGTGCAGGAAAATGAACACACAGAGGGCGAGAAAAGCTCGGAGGAGAAAGAAGAGGAGGACGCACCAAAGCTAGAGAAGATACATGATGCAATAAAGAAATTCAAACAAAACAAAGTAGCAAGAACAGAAAGAACTGCTGCAGAAATGATAAAGCATGTGGCGAAATAAACCCCCATAATTTCAACAAATTAACTGTGGGTTCCTGTCCTCAAGTCAGTTTTATTCCATTTACTAATTGTAAACTTCA
Organism: Lepisma saccharinum; assembly: GCA_022664845.1. Lineage (NCBI taxonomy): Eukaryota > Metazoa > Arthropoda > Insecta > Zygentoma > Lepismatidae > Lepisma > Lepisma saccharinum. The sequence continues at coordinate 4,338 of JAGDQP010013628.1, forward strand.
CACAAAATTTCAGCAAAATTTGTGAATATTTAGGGGGTCCACCAGCAGCTACAAAGTAAATAGGGAAAACCGAATAGGGAAATAAATTCCTTAGAATTTTAAACATTAACGTATCAAAATGCAATAAACAGTAGGAATAAAACAATTTAAAATTAAAATAATTGTGTATAAGAACAATTTCAATATATTTTTGGAGTAAACTAAAAGTAAACTGTTTCCGAAGTTCACATAAGATCAATAATATTTAACATTATTTTGGGCAATAAGGCTTTGTTTTACATAAACATGAACTAAAATATCTCTCCGGGTTATTCCTCATCAACTCTTCTGTCTTCTTGTTCTCTTACGCAAACTCTGTTTCTTTTTCTATTCTGTTCAACAAAGTGCAAGGTTTGAAGTGTCCCTCGTCTTTCGTTGAATGTAAAAAAAATCCAATGTAAGCTTTTCCACATTCTGTACAGTCATTGATGAAATAAGAACATTCACACTGACCACTAATGTTTGAAATGAGGCAGATTCCGTCCAGACTGCAACTTCACGAGTAAAAAAAGTCAGAATCGAATTTCAACATGTTAAATGAAAACCGTAAGTCTAGCCCAAACAGGCTACATCTGAATTATGATTGTCTAGGAAAGTGAGCCTTTCCAAATCCCGTAACGTAATGTTCACTTGTCCTCATCAGTAGAATCACGGGCCTGACAACAATCTACTGGAAAGCGCGCGCGCGAGCGAGAGCGAGAGAGAGAGAGAGAGAGAGAGAGAAACGGATGCAACGTGCTGTTGAAGAGTTCTAGAGAAACCATCTTTGCAGTTAAATATCGCATATGACGTTGAAAGGCACAGATCAAACTCTCAAAAACCTATGTATTTATGTTCCTGTACAGAGATAAAATTTGATTGTGCTTCAACCCGTCTATTGGGCATCGACAGCTAAGTTTCATGTTATTCATCACACACTGCACACATGGGTGGCATATATGAACAAGTCTGCGATCTTTGTTACTTGTCGCCGAGAAGTGATGGTGCTTTGAGGCCATGTAAGATTTCTCATATAAACATATTTTAATAAAATCAACTAACTTAAGCATCCACTTACTCTAGTGAACAGCATTCCGTGGTTTGAATGTAATTGATGCTCGAGGAACTTCTTCATTGAAGAACATGAAGCAAAGTTCAGTAAACTCGATTGTTCAGTAGCAGTCTCTCCCAATTGTTTTTTTTTTTCTTTTTCGATTGAACGTTTTCACTGTCTTTTTAATTTATCTTGGGCAATTTGAAGAAATTTGATTCGATATCATCAAGAAGCCTTTATGCATCATTGATAAACTGAATTGAATCAGATCGTAAGAAAGTCAATTACTTGATGTGAGGAAATTGATCAGAGTACGCACCAGGGTTGGAATGTTTGAAACAAAATGTGTTAAACATATTTTAAACAGAGGTAATTGTTTTAAACATCTTGAACATTTGTTTTAAACGATTACTTTTTTAAGCCGTGTTTAAAACATGTTAATTTTATATTTCTTCTTTGAAAGAACCATATTATTTTTAAGAATATGAAAGAGTGTGTTTTTACCAGTAAAATATATGCAATTTGTCCCGAGTGGAAGCTAGCTTCCAGTATTATGGCGCCGCAAGCCTATAGGTTGAGACATGAAATGCGTTATTTCGATTTGTTCTTTATCGGTTGAATTCTAGAAGCGGTAAATATTAATTCCCTATCAATATCACGAAACAAGATGTTCATATTTCAAATCTTTCTTTTTTATTTATTGTGAGAAACTGCCAGATTGAATTTTAAAATTCAACTTACAGAAAAGTCTTTATTAACACATATCAACACGTGTGAATTGATTTACACGAAATTTGACATAATGTTCATTAGATACTGGGACAAATCATGTGGTTACTTTCGGCGCCGCAGTTTTCAGTGTTGCCAACCAATTCAAGAAAATAATATTTTCTATTGCTTCCACATCGTTAAACGTGTTATTACCTAACTTTGTATTGAGACGCGTCATAGAGGTACTTCAGGTCCCACAGTTGAGAGTGTTGCCAATCAATTTTAAAAATTAAATATTTAGTACTTCCATTCAGTTCGATGTATCTGCACCAAGCTTTGAGTATACATATTGGGCACAATCGAAACAAAATGTGGTTGTTACCTGTACCCAAGCACCCAAGTGTCAGCGTTGCCAATCTACTTTAAAATTCAATTTTCCAAATGGCCCCCATACTGTTACGTACAGATAGCTAGCTATTAATATACTTTAAAAAAAGCGCAAGGGAAGCCGCGGGATGTGGTTACGTTATGATATGCTTTGAAATGATATGTTTTTCATTTTGCATTTATGCAACTCTTTTGAAATATGCATATAACATAATATAGTTTTTGTTACACTGTCCCTATCTGTATATTTCCATATTATGGGGCGAGGCTTGCAGCCCGGAGTATGAAAGAGCAAAGCCTCCGAGTTTTCATAGTGAAACGCAATGTACTAGTAAACGCAAACATATATCTCTGCCCTTGGAGAGAAGCAGGTTATTTCTCGGGATTTTGAGCTAAAGTTTTTTGCGGACGGTAATTATGATCAAAATTAGATATCTTCCTTGAATAATACTGTAATTATAAATTAACGTATCGTATATACGAGACGAGGGAAGATTTCGGCAAGGATCCATAGTTTTTCAGTCGTAAAGATGAATTCGAAGTTGAATTATCTCTACGAATTTAAATTCTTCCTAAAATTCAAAATACGTTACACATTCAGTTCCCTGGAGGTTTATTAGTATTTTATTGCAAACTATACCCAACAACTTTAAACCATATGTCCTTAACGTAAAGTTACGTGGCAAGGACCATATCATACGCTTACCTTTAACACGGCGCTTCATCCTCGCTGCCATCGTATCTTCTAACTGAATGGCGATTAAAAACGAAAACATTACTAGTTTCGCCAAATTATTCATTAGCTTCCTCGGGCGCAAAAAGGAAGGTTAAAAGGTTAAGGGGAGAAAAGCAGCCGTCCGCAGATATGCCCTTAGTCAGTATTGCTTGGCAGGTGTAAACAAAAATGGCGGTCCTGGGCGGAAACGACGTAACAGTCAGGTGCAATGTTGCTATAGTGTGTTGCGAAAGGAAAAATTGTCCAGATGCTAAAACAGAAGGATTTCTATGAACAACTGTATGTATGGTTGTGTATGAGAAATTATGTGTATAAATGTGTGTTTTATTATTATTGTTAAAAAAACTGAAATAAATAAACAAAAAGTTACAAAAATATGTGTTGTAGTTTTATTGCATTTTATTTACTATGTCAAACCATGTTTTATTTAGCATGCCTTGATCTAAATTTAGTGCAGGTTGTTTTTTTTTTTGTGAACAAGGATGCTTTCATAAACCATTCGTTCTTTACGGGAATCTGATTTGTACAATATCCTGGCACGGTTAATTCATGTGTGGTAGTTTTAAGGTGTTGTGAGAGGCCGGATGTGGGATTTTCACTCTTTTTGGCATCTCTGATGTGTTTCGTGACCCTGGTATTAAGGTTCTTTTTGGTCATTCCGATATACACGTCCTTGCACTGGCAAGTGATCTGGTAAACTCCACAACCTATGTTTTTTTTTTTTTTGGAACATAGTAACTTTTAAACTGTGTGAAATTTTTATTTAAGGCTAAATCCAAGTGGGTTTTCCCGCGCTTTTTGTTTTACGTCAATTATTCAAATTTCAGTAGAGGAAAACCAGAAATTAACTTTCACAGACCAAAGTTCGTTTCGTTCTTCAATAATGAGTACAATTAGTTTTAACAAAAAAATAATAGTAAACTCAGGATTGTGTACAGACGGTACTGGAACATTATTCTGTCCCAAAAGTATAATAGCAAATCCTGAGTTTGCTATTAATATTTTGTTAAGACTAATTGTATTCATTATTGAAGGACGAAACAAACTTTGGTTAATTTCTGTTTTCTTCTACTGAAATTTGAGTAATTGACGTAAAATGAAAAAGGCGGGAAAACCCACTTGGATTCAGCCTTAATGTTTTTGGAGGTTTTAGGGTGGGTTTCAACTTATTTTTAATAAAAACTGTTTTCAGCCTATCGGTAACAGGTTGGTACAAAGGACAACCTATAAAAGTATTATCTTCTATTTTCTCCTCTTCAGTTTTCGTTTTCCTGCTTTTATAATGTTTCGATTTTGCGCGCTGGTACCATTTAAACAGTGTGTGAGTTCAGTTTTCGTTTTCCTGCTTTTATAGTGTTTCGATTTTGCGCGCTGGTACCATTTAAACAGTGTGTGAGAATCATATTCGTTTTGTTGACCTATCCGTCTTATGTAATCAACTTCTGTGTTTAAATCTTTTTTTCTTGTACGAAGACTGAGAACACGTAAAAAGAAATTAAGCAAAAAGTTATATTTCATTTGTGCAGGATGGCCCTATTTAGCGTCTATATACAGGGTGAGTTTTTTAAAAGTGCCACATCTGAATAATTTTTAAACTATGCAAAAATGTGGAAGTCTTTTAACGGGAATAGATACCGACTCGAGGAGGACATATACCAATGTATAGTCATGGGGTTAACAGTGTTGCCAGTTCAACATCAACTTATGTTTTTTAAATGGGATGATATGCAGTTTATTTCGTAAGCTGAATTGGCGTCTCAAACAAAGGTAAACAATATTAAAATTGTAACTCAGAGTTGCATACTGTACGAGTTATCAGATGAAATATGTTGAAAGTTCAGAACCCATTTATACCCATTGTGCAGTACATGGAGAGTAATTGTGCACATGGAGTGAACTAAGACATAGAACTATTTATTCTGACAGAAAATCAAATGGCTGAGAAGAACAGTGCTGCTATTGCGCGGAAGAGAAAATTGGTTTTAACTATGGCAAAATGATAAAAAGTCGATTTTATGTTCATAAATCATTAAAGACACTGATGTACATAATTGAATCTATTTAATGCTGATGAAGCAAGAGTTGTAATAAATACAGCAATTGATAAGTGTATAGTGACTCAGAATGCATGTATAACGAATATAATTATTCGAAGCATGAACACTGCAGAGAAGTGCCAGGAGTACATTAAATCCAGTCGATTGGTGATGTTAGAGACCGTATATATTCATCCATTATTCGACTGTGTGACCATATTTACATCCTCTTAGGATAGAATGAGAACTTCGTCCAATTTAAGTGACTTTTTGAGTACCCTAAGTTGTGGCGAATTGATAAGCTTCTACAACACCGAATTTACGTGAAACGCCGTCTTCTTGAGAGAGAAAAATTTTGTCAACATATTATCTTGTTCCCGTCATGCAATCTGAACTGTTACTTAAGGGGATGGAATTACCACATTTTTCACAAGAAGTATTAGTTTGCAGTAGGCCACCGTCGAAGGAAAATGAAAGTAACATTTCTACATTTATTAATAACAGTATTTTAAAAAATCACAGACTTGGAATAGCGTTCGAACCACTACATTTAACTCTGCTTATGTGAAAAATCTTTATTTCCTACTGTATTTTATATTCAAATTTGATAGTCACATCACATCATTGTCAATTCCAATAGGAGCTATGAACCATGTACACGCTAAATTACAATAGAGCTCCTAATTACTATGTAACAATGGCTCTTGAATCTAATAATAAATCCAAGCTCCTTAAAACCTAATTAAATCTTTGTGTATGAATTGAACGGTTTAATAAACGAATAAATAAACTCTTCTCAGAACAAAACAACTGTGAAACAGGAAAATAAATTGAGGGTAACCTCATCATCACAGCAGGTTACATTTATTAACACTAGTATTACTGCTGAATAAAATGAAAAAGAATTAAAGCATATGCTCGAAGTGTCCGCCATCTAAATCACTACACACAAACATTCGTTTTGTTATGGATCCTACCGCTGCATCTATATGATCACGAGGAATGTGTCGACATGCCTCAAGTAAACGTTCTCTCTGAGGTGTTGTTGGTTGTGTTCTATAAACCTGGTCTTTAAGGTAACCCCAGAGATAAAAATCAATAGGAGTTAGGTCCGGTGAACATGCTGGCCAATTTATGGGACCCCCACGTCCAATCCATCGTTGCGGAAACATTCTGTTTAGTGCGACCCTTGACACACCAGCGTTGTGCGCAGGACAACCATCGTGTTGATACCACGATAAGTTCTCTGACATTAAGGGGTATATCCTCCAAGAGAACAGGCAAATCGTTTTCGAGGAATTCTCTATATCTAGCACCCGTTAAGTGCCCCTCAAAGAAATAGGGTCCAAGTATCGTATCGTTCAGCAGTCCGCACCATAAGTTAATTGACCACGGATGCTGATGTTCTACAGCTCGAAGCCACCTAGGGTTTCAAGCTGATCAATAATGGAAGTTATGCTTATTTACAGCACCGTGGTTGGTGAATGTTGCCTCATCACTAAACAGCGTGAAGAACCTTTTATCTTCTATAGATGTCTCTATACCCCACCGACAGAAGCTAATTCGCTTCTCACTATCACCTACATCTAATGAATGGTGTAGAGAAATGTGGTAGGGATGATACCGATGTTGTTTTAAAATTCTAACCACAGTTCGCTGTCTAATGCCACGACCTTTTGATATGTCACGAGTACTCACACTCGGATCATTGTGAACAGCTGCCAGTACATCTATTTGGGCATTTGTAGTAACAACAGTTGAAATGCGATGTCGATTGTTCCAAGGACCCAAAGATCCTGTTCCTCGTACACGTTCATGTAGATTAGTAAATGAACGTCTGCTTCTTGGTCACCTTAATGGGTATCTTTGTCTATACAACCTTGCAGAAAGTGTAGCATTTCTCCCACATTCTCCGAAAACTAATGGCATATCCACCAATTCATTTCGCTCTTGGTCCATTTTAAGATAACATAAGCTAATCCTGTGTTATAGATTAAATAATTTCAAATTAAATTTTCTTCTACTTCGTATTAGCCCAGTCCGATCTAACATAAGAATGAAATGATTATATTTAATAAATATTGAATCAAAAATTATCAAAGTTATTGTTCAACTGTTTCTCATGTTCTAAGTCATGCTACTTGTCATTTTTCAAAATTTTAGTTCAAACTCATGAACTTTCAGAGGTGAAAAAGGGAAATTTGGCGCGTCGTTGCCAACTTCAACCAAGTATCCTGGATCTTGGAAACTACTTGACATATCGACCTCGAATAAAAGGGAAAATAGTACTTGTGACAAACATATTTGTCCAATAGGTTAGTCGGCATAGAATCATATGGGTCTTTTTTGAGTATTTAATAATTAAAAAAAAAAATCTCTTCCGCACTATAGCAACACTGTTTATCTCAGCCATTTGATTTTCTGTCACATTAAATAGTTCTATGTCTTAGTTCACTCCGTGTGCACGATTACTCTCCATGCACTGCACAATGGGTATAAATGGGCTCTGAACTTTCAACATATTTCGTCTGATAACTCGTACAGTATGCAACACTGAGTTGCAATTTTAATATTGTTTACCTTTGTTTGAGACGCCAATTCAGATTACGAAATAAAATGTATATCATCCCACTTAAAAAACATAAGTTGATGTTGGGATGGCAACACTGTTAACCCAATGGCTATGGATTATACATTGATATATGTCCCCCTCGAGTCGGTATCTATTCCTGTTATAAGATTTCCGAATTTTCGCACAGTTTAAAAATTATTCAGGTGTGGTACTTTTAAAAAACTGTATTGTTCTCCTGAAGTAGGTTTCCGATAAACTGTAGTTTGAAATTTATTATTTTGTCTGTATATTTGTAAATCTAGGAAACTGATGACGCTATTGGTTTCTAGTTTTTTTGTGAACTTAATGTTCTTGTTAATATTGTTGAGCTGTGCAAGGAGTAATTTTATTTGTTTGTCTTCCCTATAAATAATTAACGTGTCATCAACATTCCGGCAATACCTGATTGTTTTTAACTCCGAATTATTTAAAATTTCACATTCAGAATGATTCATGACTATATTTGATAATATAGGGGACAAGGGACTTTCCATAGCTAAGCCTGTATTTTGCTTATAATAGTGATCTTCAAATTGGAACACGTTATTATGTAGGTAAAAACTGAGTAATTGCATAATTTGTTGAATTTCAAGTTCTGTGTATTTATTTCTGCGAAGAAAGGTTTCTGTGCACGTAATTGTGAGATCTGTCCGAATGGATGGAAACATATCTACGATAACAATGGAGGCCACACTTGCCACGCAATACTGACACAGGCCATATCTGCGGACGACTTCTTTTATCCCCTTAACCTTTTAACCTTCCTTTTGCACCCGAAGAAGCCTATGAATAATTTGGCGAAACTAGTACTGTTTGCGTTTTTAATCGCCATTCAGTTAGAAGATACGATGGCAGCGAGGATGACGCACCGTGTTAAAGGTAAGCATATCATATGTCCTAACTTAATTCCTTATGTTTGTCAGGATGAAGATATAGGAAGCATAGCAATGTGGTAGTGAATGTATAAAAAATCTCATCATTTGCCTCGAATGGCTGCAGGAAAACAAAGCAATAGTAAATATGTGAAAGCTTAACTCCAATCCTGATGATTACGTTGATTATCTGCAGCGTAAAGAACTAAATACTTGATGTTTGTAAAAACATAAAAAAACAAAAAAAAACATGAAAAACAACTAAAAAAAACTTTACAGAAAACAGTTTTTTACAATCCTAGGTACTCTGCTTCTTCGCTGTTCCTTTATAGACTCATTATCAGTGGGTTACACAGGAAGAAAAAAGAATTTAATCTGGGCACACCCTATTAAAGCCTCCTATCGAATTGAGCACCACAGTGTCCTTGATATTCATGGGCACTCTGGGAGGTAAAGGCAGCCGAGCGTGGGTCGGACCACCCCACCTCACTTCGTGCCGTTGGTCGAGAATATGTGGAGCGTTACCTCCACACACCTCATGCACCGTTCACGGCGCGTGCCCACTGCATAAGGTATACCTTTACCTTTTTATATTTTATAGAATAAAAAGCTTTGTCTTTGAATTTTAATAAATAGCAAATTTCATCAAATTCGGTAAAATAGAACCTACAATTTCCAGTAAGTGCTTATGAATACACCGAAAGCGCGATTGAAACGTTATAGAGGCTACTGCAGATGGAGAACCTAACTTTTTATTTTATTTCTAAGAAAATGTTTAAAACGTTTCAAATGTTTTTTTGTTTTTTTTTTTAAAAAAAAAACAACACTTTTTTTGTTTTCAACCATGGTAGGCACGGAAGTGGGTGGAAAGTGATAGGTGTTTTAAAAAAAATAGCTTGAACAAATTGTGAACACAAACACATAGTTTGCGCGGTTGGCGCCAAATTTAAAAAGGACAAATGAAATAATATAAGAATGTTTTAGTTTCTTGTTTTTAGACAAAAATGCCATAATGAAATGTTAGCTATAGCAATAAGCTTTTGGATAATAAGAATATATTTAGTCTGGAAGAATATAAAAGTATTTCCAAGAGATCTTGGAATAACGTACTTACAGACAAATAAGGTAAACTGGTGGTATGAAATATAACTTGTGTAAGGGAAATAAGCATATCTTTTTGTACCTGGCTAATGTAGATTTGACTAGCCTCAAAGAAGGTAAAATATCAGTATAAATAACGCATAGCAACCAATATTGCATATGTCTGAAATTGATTTACTTTGTATGATATCTTTTAGCAAATTAGATACAAAGCAAAAGATATTAAAATGGCGACGATTGTTAAAGGATTTCGATACTTACGTGAATAGAATTATAAAACTTAGCTTATTACTTCACTCATCATGGCTGAATCTAAGATGAATTATTATAGCTTTGATGAGTCGAGAGAGTCTATCGAAAATTATCTTGAGAGATTTGAATTATATAGTTCCATACATGATCTCACTACTGAAAAGAAGCAACAGATTCTGTTGACATCAATTTCATCTGAAATTTATACTAAATTGGCAGAATGGTTGATGAAAATCTATGTAAAACCTTCGAATACAACGACTGAACGATATACATTTCACATGCTAATTCAACAGATTGGACAATCTATCCAAGATTATGTAGAACAACTAAAGAAACAGGCAGCTAAAGCCAAGTTCGGTAATTTTGAAAATGAGACCTGTAAAAACCAGCTGGTTTTAGGTGTGTATGATATTTCCTTAAGAAAAAGATTACTTCTTGAGGATGATTTATCGTTTGAGAAAGCCATCCAAATTGCACAGCAATTTGAAACTGTTGAAAGCCAGAGTAGATTGCTTTCGAATGCTTTAAAAGTAACAAATGTTAATGCAATCAAGGAAAATAATTTGCCCAGCAGTTCTGGTCAAAGGAAGAGGTTCCAAACTTCTGAGCAGTCTTTATCTAACGTAACTAAATGTCGTTCATGTGGATACAGTCATCCTAAGAATAGATGTCCTGCGTTTGGAAAAGTTTGTGGTCATTGCTAAAAAAGGATTATTTTAAAAGTCAATGTTATGCAAGGAAAAGAGGTCTACCACCAACTAAAGTTAATATAGTAGATGTACCTAATGGTGAAGCATCAGACTCAGTTGAAAAAAATGAGAACATTGAAGTTGGTATATCAATTAATGATGTTTGGGTCAATAATGTTACTGAGGTTGGATTTAATAAAGAACAGGATACTTTAGTAATTCCATTAATCATACAAGGAAGAAACATGGAAGTCATGTTGGATTCTGGGTGTTCATACAACTTAATAGATTGTAACACAGCAAATGCGCTGGGTATAAAAGGAAATAAATTGCCAAACTATGCTTTTCTACGTTCGGTAACTGGTGGAAGATTACAAATTATGGCCACTACAGAAATATCATGTTCCTATGGTACTGTCACTAAAAGATTAACTTTTTTCATAACCAAATACTCCTTACCATCTATTATGCTGGGTCGCAAAGGAATTACTTCTTTCTTCCCTAATTGGAAGCAATTCATTTTATATACCTTCAATAATATACTTCCATCACAACTTTTGGAATCAACAGAGTTTCTTGGCAGAGAAGATAGGAATCATTCCATATCTGATTCTAAGTCAAATTACAATTCGGAGGAACAGATACTGTTATTGCGAAAAGAACTTCAAGGTATTCAAACGGATGTGTCGAGATTAGAACAAACTACCTTACAGAGTAAACAAAGTTTCCAAGAAAAAATGACTGATTTAGAAGCTGCATTAAAGGAACTTAGCCACAAAACTGTTACTGGGAGTATCTCGTCATCTGTAGAGCCAAATTTTATAACTTTGACAGTTCATGTTAACCAAACTGAAGTTGTTATTAATGAGGATGAATCTTTAAATAATTCAATTTTGAATCAAGAAACTTCAGAGGAGAAGAAGAAGAGGGATTTGGTATCAATTAAACTTAATTCTGTTGGGAATTGTGAAAACCAATCTATTGCATCAGGAGAGAATAACATAGTTGAAGTTAAATGCATGTCATCAGTTACAGAAGAAAATGATTTTTTTCTCTTCTTTCCAATTTGATAATCTGAGAGTATTGAGAAACCTAAAGTTGACACAAATGTTGAGAAACCTAATGTCAAAGAATCATCAAATAAGACAGTTCCAGTTCCGGAATCACAATATATAAAATTGAATGGAATCAAATATGATTTCGAAACGGTTGAAATGATGCTAAATAAATATTTTGGTGATAGTTTACCACATATGAAAAGGCATAATCATTGCCATTTGGGTAAGTATTGCAGTCCATGCGAAAAGGATGAGTGTCTGTACATAAAAGAAGCTATTTCACGTTGTTGGTAATTCTGTGTTTTGTGTAAATATGTGCAAAGAAATGAAATCATACTTGTTTGATCTCTTACGTAAAGAAATTATGATCTGCTTGGTAAGTTGTGATATTGAATTTATGTGTTTTGGGAACAAATACACTTGAGGAACTACATATGGAAGGATAAGGTAAAATCTTGTCGTTACTTTGCCAACGATTTTAAGTTAACAAATAGTATGGTTTTAATATGTTTAAAGAGTTGTATTTCGTCATGAATTGATTAATTTTGTTTGAACGGAACTATTATACTTTAAAGTCTACATTTTGTGTTTGGGTTTTGTCAGATGACTTTTGTATGCAAACTCACTTTCTAGAGAAAAGGGGTGAGTTGATAGGTGTTTTAAAAAAAATAGCTTGAACAAATTGTGAACACAAACACACAGTTTGCGCGGTTGGCGCCAAATTTAAAAAGGACAAATGAAATAATACAAGAATGTTTTAGTTTCTTGTTTTTAGACAAAAATGCCATGATGAAATGTTAGCTATAGCAATAAGCTTTTGGATAATAAGAATATATTTAGTCTGGAAGAATATAAAAGTGTTTCCAAGAGATCTTGGAATAATGTACTTACAGACAAATAAGGTAAACTGGTGGTATGAAATATAACTTGTGTAAGGGAAATAAGCATATCTTTTTGTACTTGGCTAATGTAGATTTGACTAGCCTCAAAGAAGGTAAAATGTCAATATAAATAACGCATAGCAACCAATATTGCATGTCTGAAATTGATTTACTTTGTATGATATCTTTTAGCAAATTAGATACAAAGCAAAAGATATTAGAAAGGGAAATTTCAGGTGACTTTGTAACCTCAAAATTTATATCTTGAAACAAATTTAAGTATAGCTTCGCCTATGTAGTAGCTATCTGTCGGTCAAACTTTCGTCGGAATCTAAGAGATTTTGAACGTATTCCCATCTGTTTCTTTTGTCATTAATGCGGTGTAAATATCCTGTTGTCAATAGCAGGTGCCAAATTACAAACGGGTTGCTATCGCAACGAGTTTTGGTGGCCGGATAATGTGTGGGATGAAAACAGTTTTTCCAGCATGAACTCAACCAGCGGGTATCTGTATTGGTGTCTGATGGTGTTGCTGCTAACATATTGTATTCCGGTACACCTTTAGCTGCCTCTTAGGCCTCTCTGACGGGTGCACTTTCATTATCAGACACGTCAGTTCTAATAGTTGAAATGGAAGCCTTAATCTCCTCATGTGCCTTTCTTGTCCTCTACTCTGCTTCATCTTCACGAGTCTTTCGACATCAGATTTTTTTGTTCGTCAGCACTTTGTCGAGTGATTGGAATGTTGCTGAACGATCGAGTTTAATAGATTCTTGAAAATGTTCTACTTCCTGATTCTTAATAAGAATTTCTACTTTGGCTGGTCATAGTTGAAAGTTTTATTTCGCCTTTCCTCCATCTCCTGAACCTCTGATAGAAAGAAAGGCTTGATTTATGGCTTTTAGATCTAGCCCATATCTTAGCATTATTATCTTATATTCTGCATCACTTATGATTACGCTTTGTAATCCGAATACGGAAGACTGTCAGTGCCTAAGTTATCTGAGACAAAGCCATTTCTTTCTTAAATTATGGTTTACAGCTCATAATCTAAATAACATATATTTAACTATACGAATCTGTTATCTGTAGAACCTCCAGAGCTCTGATAATGAATAGTCCAAAATAAAACCCCTGAAAAAGTATTCAGTACTTTATTACAGCTCCATATCCTAAATCTTAAATAAAGTAAATTTAAACAGCACCATTACTTTTTCGTCCTCCGAGAGCAGCGTGTTAGAAATAAGTACAGTCATCTAGCGTTATTTTTGAGAACTCGCTGAATATTTGCATACAAATAGATAAATCCACGATCTTATATTTACAAACAGATAAAACCACTGTTGGAATGGATTTTAAAGATTTTAATTTATGTTGAACGTTCTATGACATTTAATACTCTATGACTAAGGAGTGGATAAGATTTCGTTCTAAATATTTCAGATTCTATGGAATGACGTCACGACCGATAAAATCACGGAATTGTTAGGAACTACCTTAGATATATCTATATTACTTGTGTGAGATTAACTTTTATGTTTAGCAGCTGTTATGAAATGAATGAATGAATGAAATGACTGGACTACATATGGAAGATAGTGTGTTTTTCAAGATTAGGTAAATTAAAGGATAGGATCAAACAGCAAATCGTATGGGAATGTTCCTGGAGTTTGTCTACTGATTTACTGTTGAAGGTAGTACCTAATTATTCGGTTATTAGTACCTTTTCTGAGATTACTGCATGTGGAGAAAACTCACTTTTAACAATGTCAACAAACATTAGGTTTGGCTGTGTAGAAGATATCAATATGGGTAGTGATTGGAAATCTACTCTTATGTAATGTGCACGTACTTAACTGGAACTAACCTACTAATATTGGAATCTATACGATATATGTATTGGATATTTATTGACATGATCCTGACAAACCTATTGTTGGAAGATAGAAGTTCTGTACAACTAACATACTAGGGTAGAACTATTCTGTGTATAAATGGGATATCGAATCTAACCTACCAGTCTGATCTTATATATTAACAATTGGATTTCGATGTAGGAACTTCTGGTATGCCTAGTATTTGTTTATGTACCTCAGCTAAATGTTTATTCGGAGTATGGTTAATGAAATAAAAGGAATTATAAGTCATGTACTTTTATAGTATTATGGGACTAGTAGTAACTTAATGCGATCTACTCTAATCTTATCTTACGGCCATTCTCAGCGGGCTAACGTACGGAATGCGTATTTTACTCTCTACTTTTGTATTTTTTAAACATCCACGATCTTATGTTATAAAATAGACTTTAAAAGATGGGTCTGTTTAAGGCATATATTGAGTAATGTTTCAGCTACTTCAGCTATTTTTTTAAAAATTCGCGTCTCTGGTGGACCCCCTAAATATATTCGGATTTTTATAAAAAATGGATAGGTTTTATTAGTTCCCAAATGGAATATTTTAAACCTAGTGGGGGCTTTGATGGGGGTAAAGACTAATGGAAAGCATACATAAATTATTAGTAGACATCTGGAGAAATGAACAAATACCAAAAGAATGGAAGAACAGTATTATATGTCCAATATACAAGAAAGGGGATAAACAACATTGCAGCAATTACAGCGGTATATCCTTAATAAATATAGGATACAAAGTCTCTACTAATATTTTATATACATATAAAGGATAATAGGTTGAGTACCAAGCAGGTTTCAGAAAAAACAGATCAACGGTAGACCCTGAAACAAATACTAGAGAAATGCTGGGAGTATGACGTGGAGATATAAAAAAAATATTTATAGATTTAAAACATGCATATCAAAGTATAAACAGAAATACGTTGATGAAAGCAATGTAAGAATTGGGAGTACCATGGAAAATAAGACACTTAATTAGAATCATAACAACAGAGACGATGGCACAGACCAAAATTCAAAATGAGCTGTCAGACGCATTCGAAATAATAAAAGGTTTAAAGCAAGGAAATGGAATGGCACCAACTTTGTTTAATCTGGCACTGCAATATATGTAATAAGGAAAATAAACATAGACACATCATCAACCATTATGTACAGAACCGCACAAATCCTGGCACACACTGATGACATCAATATAATTGGTAGAAATGCGAATAGAGTAACAAAGGTCTACACAGAATTCGAAGAATCAGGTAAACTAATAGGACTGAAAATAAATAAAAGCAAAACAAAATCAATGGTTTAAACAAGACATAACAACCAGAACGCAGCCACCGAAGTAAAAGATAATCTACAGACACAAAACAGCCACATAGAAAACGTAGATGAGTTCACATTAATCACAAACAGAAACGACGAATCGACAGAGATATAAAGAAGATTAAACCACGCAAATAAAGCATATTACAGTCTACTCCCAATTATGAGAAACAAAATATACACAGGAGCACTAAAACTATATGAAACAACAATTAAACCGGTTGTGAATACAATACGGATGTAAAACATGGACCCTCACACATAGATGCAGAAAGAATAAACGCATTCGAGTGGAAAATTCTTAGGAGAATATTCGTACCGATTAAACAGAATAATCAGTGGAGAAGCAGATACAATGCAGAATTATATGAGATATACAAGAAATCAGATTTAGTAACAGACGTCAAAATAAGATTCCAATGGGCAGGAAGTAGGAAAGCCGAAGAAAAGGTGGGAAGACGGAGTAAAACAGGATTCGTACAAATTACTGGGGATTCAAAACTGGACGAACGCAAGTAAGAAGAGGGAGGAATGGAGGCAACTTCTTGGGAAGACCAGCGCCCGACTTGAGCTGTAGCGTCATGGAAGAAGATGATGATGATGATTTAGACAAAGATAAAATGGCTAAGATTGTTGATGCATGTAAATAATGCCAGAATTGGATTTGTTATATCTGGTACTAGCTAGTGAATCTAATGATCAATATACTGAATCTATACTATATGCTTTACCCTTTCTCGTGGGTCAACATGAATCTTCGGTTCCTCCAATGGAAATTAACTGTTAAATCAGGGAATGTTTAAAAAAATTTGTATAACGCAAAAACACGCATCTTAAAAAACAACAAATGCGAAGTGCAGAGAGATTAACGCCTTGTACAGAGATTATGAACTGCAAACCACACTAGCTAAAGAAATACCGTCAGTTACGTGGGATATATTTGAAACCCATGTACACGTTCCTTTACGGTTCAAACATGCAATTGAAACATAAAATCAGGTAATTTGACGGACCGTAAGCAAAGCACTAACACCAGTACTTCAATGTTACCCGCCACAAGCTCTCGACTAAGTTTTGGTTGAGATCAAATACAATCCCAGTTGACACAATTTTGTAAGAGTCTCAAGATAGAGAAGAGTGCATTCAGGCATTACGTTACAGTATTAACACACTCAAAAGATTGAAAAGAACTTTTTTAAGCTTACATAAGAAACTATGATTAAGATGAGGATGTCAGAACACAACAATGATCAAAACTCATGGGACCCAAATTTGGCAGAATATGTTTTCTGTATCAATAATAGTATAAGACCTTCAATGCAATATAATGCCAATTATATTACTTATGGTATTCAACCAAGAGACATCGTGGACAGGAAGAGAGGAAGAGAGCGAAGCGAACGTGTTCACAAAGCACAAGATTGAAGGGACAGTAGCGACACGTAGCAGCGCATCAAGCTTGGAGAACAATTGACTGCTGAAGCGTGTAGATTTCCGGAGCTCTGTATAGCGTGCAAGTACAGGGTGGGATCGTGGAAGGAAATGTAGAGAAAAAGGGGGGTTTAGAATTATCGAAGGTTAAGGTCAGGAGGAATTTTCGCGCTTAAACCATGAATAAAGTCGCCCTTCTACAGACGGCGTGCTGAGGTGCTAGTCGTAGGGGGTTAAATGTGGATTATGGCAACCAGGAAAGATCGATCAAAATTGGTATCGTAGGACTCGATGTGTAAGGAGACTGGGCCACCTGGTTTGTTAATATTGGAAAATTGACGATGGTTGTTAATACGAAAGTTTAGAGCACAGCCTGTTTCTCCCACATAAAAGGCATCACAGAAGCTGAAAGTTAGGATGTATATAACATTAGAGGTGTGGCATGTACCCTTGGGATTTAGGGTGTACCGGCCATTAGTAGTATTGATAGTGACTGTGGGAGAAGTGATGGAAATGAAGCAGGTCCTACATCTGTGTCTCCTGCATGTATGGGCGCCTGTTTGGGGTGGTGGCGAGGAAGGATTCGTACGGACCAACATATTGCGAAGATTAGGTGGATGTTGAAAAACTAATCACGGTTTGGTGGGGAATACTGATCTTGTGTCTGGCTCACATCGGAGAATGTGGAAATGAGAGTGTAGGATTTGTTTGACCTTCGTTAGTTTATGATGCAACTGGGTAATTAGAGCCGGTAGGTTGGATGTTTCAGTGGGTTTAGTGTGTGAGGATGCACGGTGAATCTATTTGGTAACAAGAGGTTAGGTGTATAGCGTCGTTTGAGTAGGGCTCCTGGAAGCGTTGGTTGTAAGTTTCATTAGCAGAGGTGGTGGAATTCAAGCATTGTTCTCTGAGGGCAAGGGAAAAGGAATCGCTTTCTTGGTGTGGTAAGGATGGAAACTTGACTAGTGTAAATACTGCACATGGTTGGTGGGTTTTATATGAACGGATTTAGTGAGAGTGTTGTTTTCTAAAGTGATGTCCACATCAATAAATGTGACTCTTTTGCTAGAAATAGACCTAGTGAAGTGGACAACGCGGAACTGGTTCAGCTGTTCTAGAGATGTCAAAAGACTGGTTTCACCATGAGTCCATAACATCATTATATCACCCAAGAAACCGGAGTAGTGAGGTCAAAGGCTGAGTTTTGCAGGAAATCATGTTTGAGCGTGCTCATAAACAGATTAGCATAAGAAGGTGCCATTCTAATACCCATGTCTGTGCCTCGGATCTGAATGTAGCGTTTTTCGTCAAATCTGAAGTTGAAACAAGTGAGAATTTGGTAGGCCAGGTTAAGAAGGAGTATGAGAATTGGGTCTCTGTTTAAGGAAGAATTCCATAGTTGCTAGGCCATGGGGATGAAGAATGTTGGCATAAAAGGAAGTAATATTTATGTTACAAAGCAGTATGTCATCAAGAAGAGACGGTAATTTACGGATGATTTCTAAGAAGTGGTAGGTATCGCGTATATAAGCAAGCAGCTCTTGAACATGTGGTTGAAGGAAGGACTCAACGAGATCGGAAATGCGTTCAGTTGATGAATTATAGATGGCTACAATGGGTCTGCCTGGATTACCTGGTTTGTAAATCTCCATTAATATTTAAAAGGTCGGGATACGTGGACTGTCCAGGGTTAGGTACTTTATGGATATTTCCGATATGTCCTTACGATGACCCCTCAAATATTTTCCTTTATTATCCTTCATCTTTATCATAAATTTATCTTAAATTGTCCTTCCGGTTTTCCTTTGTGCTGATACGGGGTGATTACAAATAATTCATCGGGTTTCGTGAGTTTATTAAAAAAGTCTAATGCACTTACAGTAAAGCAACATATCGCAAAAGAATCAGAAAATGTCGAAGTTTTAACGTGTGATTTCTCATACATGTAACTTTCACGACTAGCGACAGATGGCAACAGTTGTGAAAATGGAGTATGGGCAACTATGACGGGTTTATCATTTTTTTATATACTTTGGTTGTTACCACAAGTGACACAAGACTTCAATGAGTTCATACTCCAATTAGACGAAGTACCACCTCATTGGCATATTGAAATGCGCTGGTACCTAAACGAAACATTACCACGCCTGGTGACCATGCATATTTCACATGGCCCCTATATCTCCCGAAATCATTGTATGTGAATTCTTCCTATAGGAGCATGTTAACAACCTAGTGTGTGTGCCACCACCAGCATGCAATGTGGCTGAACTCAAGGAACGCATTACACATGCGTTCACAACCATCACCTCTGCTAGGCTACAACGCGTTTGGGCCGAATTGGACTACGCTTGGATGTGTGTCGTGTGACCAAGGGAAGCCACACAGAGCATTTGTGATGCTGCTGCCATCTGCCGCTAGTCGTGAAAGTTACATGTATGAGAAATTATCCCTTAAATTTTGGACAGTTTCTGATTCTCTTGAAGTATGTTGTTTCACTGTAAGTGTATAAGCATTTTTTAAAAAAATAAACTCACGAAACCAGATGAATTATTTGTAATCATCCTGTATATACACATACTGTCCCAAAATTCGTGTGTAAATTTCATTGTTCCAGTACACAGAAATGGGAAGAGAACAACCAAATTTCGGGGGAGTTTAGATGAAGGTCTAAAGTTTTATTTGAGAGCAAAACAAGGTCACGGGTACAACTGACTAATGAGATACAAGGTCAAAGGTCAAAATGTGATTTTTTTCCTTATGGGATTTCAATGTTAAATAGTGGTCTCATATGCCAACTCTGGTAGAAAAAATTGGTATATGTGCGTAACTTCTGATGCTAAGTAATGTGCTAATGATAAATGTGGCCAACTGTGACCTTGTAACCTCTAGAAGGTCACCTGTGACTTTTGCGAGATTGGTGCTCCTTTCAACAACTTATCGTACAAGATTAATTCTATCGATAAAGACGACAACGAATACACAAATAAAGGATCGACCGAAGATTTCATTTGAGCAAAATTGAAAGGTCAGAATTGTCACAAGAGGTCGAAGGTTACGGAGCTTAAGTGTCATATGCCAACAAAGACGACTATGAAAGCATTTGAGTTTTTAAACAATAAATTTGAGTTCCCATAAGATTTAAAATTAAAAATGACGTGTGACTTACGAGAATCTAAAACTTGACCCCGTGACCCTCAGCAGGTCAGCTGTGAGCTTTTAGGGATTAGCGCCCTTTTCAACAGCTAATGGTACAAAATTAATTCTATCAAAGAAGATGACCACAAACACACAAATAAAGGACCGACTGAAGGTTTCTTTTCAGCAAAATTGAAGTAAAAAATTTCACAAGAGGTCGAAGGTCACGGAGCTTAAGTGTCGTATTTCAGACAATGACGACTATTAAAGCATTCGACTTTTGAAACAATTAATTGAGTTTCTGTAAGATTTAAAATTAAAAATGGCATGTGACTTACGAATCCAAATTGACCCTGTACTCCTCAAAAGATCATCTCTGACGTTTTAGGGATTATCATTCTTTTCAACAGCTTATTGCACAAAATTATCTCAATGATAGAAGATCTCATGGAACATAGCCTACTCATAAAGGAGAAATATCAGATTAAGCGACGTTTGAAACACTAAATTGACAGTGAGTTCGAATGAGTTTTAAACTATCAATGAGATGCACTAGTAAAATGGTAAACTGTGTCCCCTAGGAAGTCATTACTTGGGTAATTCCAGTTTTCTCAAAGCTTCATTCGAGACTTTTACCGTTATTTACTCATTTGCATATCTACTGAGTACAGAGAAATACATATATTTGAAATATTACATTAGCTGTACAGCAGTTCTTGACTTCTTGCTGGACTCTAAATCATTCGTTGTTATTCATCTATTCCACGTGATGTCCCTGATGTGCTAAGCATCAATTAACTCTGTGTATGAGTGTCTTCGTGAAAATGTTTTCAAGTGTGCCCGGTGTTATCTGTTCAACGCAACGCTCTATCGATCGTCGAAGCTCTGCAAGTGTTGTTGAAGGATTCCTGTAAACCTCTTGTTTAAGAGAACCGCACAAAGAAGTCGCATGGAGTTAGATCGGGACTTCTATCTGGCAACTCTATTTCACTCCCCATATTTAACAACCGGTTTCCAAACCTCCCTCTCCAAATTTAAAGTGCTGCCCTAGTGCGATGTGCTGGAGCCCCATCCTGCTGCAACCACATTTCATTGTTCGGGTCAAGATTTAAGCGTTCAAGTTCAGGGAAAAGAAATTTACGCAACATATTTTGGTATGTAATTTGATTTACGTTTCCTTCTAAAGAAAAACGGTCCAAGTACGCACTTTGCTATTAGTTCCATCCATACCACAATACCCCTTTGATCAGTAGAACGTTCAGTACTTTCCAATGGTCGCCTGAGGTCCCAGAACCGTGCATGAGATGAAGACATCGTTCCATTTAAGAAAAAGAGCTTCATCAGACATTATAATTTGAAATAGAAACATAGGGTACTCATTTAATTTGTCTACAAACCAGTTACAAAATAACATTATGGCACCGTAATCTGCTTCTTGTAATTTATGTACAATCTGCATTCTGTACGCCCTAACCTCCAGTACACGTAATATCCTATTCAATGAACTTCTTGTAACGCTGAGTGCAACACTTTAACATTTTCTAGGTGAAGTAAGCACAGAACGAACCACTTTGCGTTTATTTTCATCGGTAGAGACAGTTGCCTGTCGACCGGCTTGTTGTCGCCGAGAAAGTTTCTCCTTATTGAAACACTTATTTCGAACTGTTCATACAGAAGAAACGTCTTTCTCCGTGTTTGTGTGACCGAGTTCCCACTCAGAACGTACCACTCTAGCAAATCTGCACGCTGTTCCTTTGAAAGAATATCCATTCCGGCAATACGATACACACCTACAAACAAATATGAGTATAGCAAAAATAAAAGATATTCAACAGTTCTTGTTTTTAGAAGAATCACAACTAAACACAAGAATCACTGACGCATTTAAGATTCACGATCAACACTCAAGGGCCTCACTCTCTATCTTCAACTAGATTATTTGTTCTAACAAAACAAAACCACCCTTGTAAATGAAACAGACTGATATTTTTTTTTTTTTTTTTACGTGTCCGAAACATAAACAGGAAATATTTATGCCTCAAAGTCACGAAAAGACTGTAAACAAACGATAACCGAGCATCCCTTTCTACACATGGGGAAGCAACTTGTTTCCCGTGAAGTTTCTTCGAAACTTCCCAATTCCCATTAAAAAGCATCCACGAAACAATTATGTGCGCACATTAAAAAATAAATAAATAAATAAATAAAAAAAAAATCAACGACACCAATAACTTCATTTGAAGACTGTTTCATCGTGAAATGATTCAATAGCAATGCTCCC
>JAGDQP010013628.1:26929-47294 GCA_022664845.1 Lepisma saccharinum
CATTTGAAGACTGTTTCATCGTGAAATGATTCAATAGCAATGCTCCCTTGAAGTCATGGGGTAAACAAGGATCACGTATGGGCGATATTTTTTGTGGTGGTTTTGTCTTAGCAGATGCTAACGCCAGTCAGTAAGTGTTGTAACGGTATTTGACTAACGCCAGTCATTCCTCAAGCTCCTCAGTTGCATAATACACTACTCTGAAATCTGACCTCTGAAATAATATTCACTTCTCTCAAGCTAAAGAAAGGTTTCTACCTTAGTATATGAACATAATGAAAAATGACAAGCCTTCCAGAGTTCACAATTTCCCTGGAAATAGCGTTAATTCTAGAAAGATCGTAGGTAACCAAATAAAGATACAATTTCCTTTCTTATACTGTAATGTCATTCATTTTTAAAACTTCATATCAATGTTTCAAACGTCGCACTGTTTCATAATAGTCAATATCACCCCCCAACCCCACCCAGCCACCAAAAAAAAAAAAACTTTAGCTTTCTGACGTTTGACCTGTTGTGGTATTTATGACCTTTCAGTTTTGCTGAAAAGAAACTTTCATTCGGTCCTTTATCTGTGTATTCGTTGTCATCTTCTATGACTGAATTAATCTTGTACCATAAACTGTTGCAAGGAGCGTATAATCCCTAGTTCACAGATGACCTTCTGAGGGTCACGGGGTGAAGTTTAGTACTCTCGTAAGTCATATGCCAGTTTTAATTTTAAACCTTATAGAAACTCAATTAATTGTTTCAAAAGTCGTATGCTTTGATAGTAGTTATTGTCTGAAATAAGGCAATTAAGCTCCGTAGCCTTTGACCTCTTGTGACATTTTTGACTTTTCAATTTTGCTGAAAAGAAACCTTCAATCGGTCCTATATTTGTGTGTTTGTGGTCATCTTCTTTGATAGAATTATTCTTGTATCATTAGCTGTTGAAAAGGGCGCTAACCCCTAAAAGGTCACAGATAACCTGCTGAGGGTCACGGGGTCAAGTTTTAGGTTCTCGTAAGTCACACGTCATTTTTAATTTTAAATCTTATAGAAACTCAAATTTATTGTTTTAAAACTCGAATGCTTTCATAGTCGTCATTGTATGAAATATGACGCTTAAGCTCCGTGACTTTTGACCTCTTGTGAAATTTCTGACCTTTCAAATTCTGCTGAAATGAAATCTTCGGTCGATCCTTTATTTGTGTATTCGTTGTCGCCTTTATCGTTAGAAAAATTCTCGTACAAGTTGTTGAAAGAAGCACTAATCTCGCAAGTCACAGGTGACCTTCTGAAGGTCACAAGGTTACAGTTGGCCACATTTCTCTTAGTTTAGCATCAGACATATACCAATTTTTGCTACCAGAGATCAATATCCAAAAGAATGGCATATGAGACCACCATTTAACACTGAAATCCCATAAGGAAAAAATCACATTTTGACATTTGACCTTGTATCTCGACAGTCGGTTGTACCCGTGACCTCGTTTTGCTCTCACACAAAACTTCAGACCTTCATCTAAACTCCCTCTAAATTTGGTTGTTTTAGCACTTCCCATTTCTGTGTACTGGAACAATGAAATGTACACACGAATTTTGGGACTCTGTATATAACTAGCAGAAAGAAAAGCCGCGAGGGCAATATAAGGTAAATTTAAGAGAAAAATGAAGGAAAATAAAGGAAAACATTTACAGCATATAGTTTCGTATTAGGTCACACACATATTCACATACTTCAAACTCACTACGATATTTCGTGCAAACAATTGTACGTTTTGAAGTGTAGGGGAAGAAAGCGAAGTATACGTGTTCAAAAAGTACAAGATTAAAGAGACAGTGGCGACACGTAGCGGACAATGCATCGAACTTGGAGAATAACAGACGTAGATTTCCGGAACTTGGAATAATAATAATAACTGAATAGCGTGTAAGTACAGGGTGGGATCGTGGATGGAAATGTGTTGAAAATGCAGAGGAAAAGGGAAGTTTAGAGTTATTGAAGGTGAAGGCGAGGATTTATTTTCGCGCTTAAACCAGGAATAAAGGCACTCTCGCACAGACGGCGTGTTGAGGTGCTGGTCGTAGGGGGTTAAATGTGGATTACGGCAGAAAGGAAAGATAGATCAAAATTGGTGTTTTGTTACTCGGTGTGGAAGGAGACTGGGACATCTGGTTTGTTGATAGTGCAGAAGTAACGATGGTTGTTAATACGAAAGTTTAGTGCACAATCGGTTTCCCCCATATAAAAGGCATCGCAGATTTTGCAGGTTAGGATGTATATAACATCAGATGTGTGGCATGTACCCTTGGGATTGAGGGTGCAACGGCCATTAGCAGTATTGATAGTAATTGTGGGAGAAGTGATAAAAATGGAGCAGAACTCACATCTCGGTCTCTGGCATGTATGGGCGCCGGTTTGGGGTTGTGGCAAGGAGGGATGCGTGCGAACCAAGATGTCTCTAAAATTAGTTGGATGTTGAAAAATGAATCCAGGTCTGGTGGGGAATATTGATCTTGTGTCTGGGTCAGAATGGAGGATGTGGAAATTAGAGTGTAGGATTTGTTTGACCTTGGTTAGTTTAGGATGGAACTGGGTAATTAGAGCCAGTGGGTTGGGCGACGATGTGTTGGATTTTTGAGTGGGCTGTGTGTGTGAGGATGCACGGCGGATTTGTTTGGTTACAGGGTTAGAAAGGTAGCCTCGTTTGACTAAAGCTTATGAAGGCGTTGGTTGTAAGTTTCAGCAGAAGAGGTGGTGGAATTCAGGCGTTGTCCTCTGAGGGAAAGGAATCGCTTTCTTGGTGTGATGAGGATGGGAACTTGAGTACTGTAAATACTGCATAAAGTTGGTGCGCTTTATGTGAACTGAAGTGGTGAGGGTGTTGTTATTAAAGTGAAATCCACGTCAAGGAAGGTGACTCTTTTGTCAGAAATGGGATTAGTCCAGTTTCGGTGAGAATCGTGTTGAGATTCGGAGGTCTGCGGTAGATTATTTTGGGGCACGACATGAAAACTCTTTCAGTTTGAGGAGTTCTTGGGGGCCTGAAGGCTGGGGTGGTACCGGGTGAGAAGGTTGGGAGCGGAGGGAGCTTCGCGGGGAGGCCGGTTGGAGTTAGGATGATTACGGGCAGGATGCTGAAATATCTCGGACGTGTTCGTGTACTCTAACCGAAACTCTGCGTTTAGTTTGGCCTACACATTGTTCTTGACATTCACAACCAGTGTTGTGTTGCTTCCTTAACAACGTGTTCGTGCACTGAAGGACTAAATCAATCGGAATTGATGTGTACATGTCAACTACATCTATGGAGGGCATTTTTATGGAGTCTGCATTGATGTGTGATACCACCTGTTGTTTCACTTCTAATGTGTTGGTAACAGTATATAGAAATTTATAGACTATATAATTAAATTTGAGTACGTACTTAAGTACATACAAAAATAAATTTCTATATACTGTTACCAATACATTAGAAGTAAAACAAGATATGGAATCACACATCAATGCAGACTCCACAAAAATGGCCTCCAAAGATGTAGTTGACATGTACACATCAATTCCGATTGATTTAGCCCTTCAGTGCACGGAAACGTTGTTAAGGAAGCAACACAACACTGAAATCGAAGTTCAAGAAATTATTAAATTATTGGAATTCTGTCTATCTAATAATGTCTTCCAGTTTGAGGACTCGTACTACATACAGAAGAATAGGTATGGGCAATCCATTATCCCGGATACTGCCAGACATAGTCATGAACCATTTTGAAACTCATATATTAAAGTACTTCGAAGCTAGACAGGTTAGATACTACAGGTTTGATAATGATTCTTTGCTTCTATATACAGACACTAAACAATTTGACTAGGTTTTCCAACAGTTAAATCGAATACACCCTAACCTAAAATTCACCAACGAATTAGAAGAGAATGGTAGTATTAATTATTTAGATATTAACATATACAGACACAACAACAGGTTCCAAACTAAAGTATACCGCAAACCTACGGCACGGGACAAATATATACATGCTAAGTTGTTCCATTCTAAACAAATAAAACACAACGTTTGGTTTAATTTCTTCTTGCGAGCATACAATCTGTACACCAACCAATATGACAAAGAAAATGAAATCCAGCAAGTGATCAATATTGGCCAAAGAAACGGATATCACAAAGCAGAACTCCTCGAATGGAACAAATAGGCGAAATTACGCTTTACACAAATGAAACAACGTGCTAGCGACAAAAAAGCAGAGAACCACAAAATGAGTTAGTTTACCTTCTTACCCAACACTAACCAACAGATTAAAGAGAATATACAAGGAAAACAACCTAAAGCCAATATCGGTTCCACCCACTACCATGGAGAAACATTTACGTCATTTGAAAGTTATTTTGTACATAAGAACGAAGGTACAGGGGTATATGCCGTTACATGTGAATGTCAAGAACAATTTGTAGGCCAAACTAAACGCAGAATTTCGGTTAGGCTAAACGAACACGTCCGAGATGACAAACCCACACCCCACTGCAGGCTTATCCCAGCACCTAAAAAATACCCAACATAGCATTACTGATGTCTCCATTGTACATAAAACAAATTCGGCAATTGAAAGAAACATATACGAAAGTGCATATATTATAAAGTGTAAACCAAAATTAAACCTAGATAAGGACCAATGGACAAGAGCTTGATTCCAATACTTAATCAAACACTTGATTGTCACAGATAATATTTTATTTATTCGTCACACACAGTCAAATTGTTCAGGAGGGTTAGATGTTGTTGTTGATTGTTTATTTATATTTCACTTTCATACAAATGCGAGCACGGAAGTGACGTCACAGTCTGGCAACAGTTTCTATACTCTATCTAGTATTTTAAACCAGCAGTACATCATTCACACCTTACTCTTCACCACATAACCTATCCTTTTAATTTTTCCCATCGTTTGACAATCAAGCGCACCGACTTGCGAAATATATCAGGATTTTAGTTATTTGTGTTTACTAAACGAGAGAATTAGCTGCAGACCAGCAGGTAAATTCATAATACTAGCTAATTCTAAGACAGATTCTGCCTTTTTCCTTATATTACAGTACGGTGTAGTTATAATACAAGTGTAGCAATGAATCCCTGGAATATTCACTGAACTGGAAAGTATACTGGAATATTTTCCAATTAACAACGTAGTAAGCCATAGACAGTATTCATGAACGAGCGTCGGTGCAAGTTAAGGTCGGAAGGAAACGTAAAGCAATAATGAATGGTGGAAATCTCTTGCAAGTAATATCCCTTATATTAACCTTGAATGAAATTTAAGAAGAGAGTATCGATTTGTTGAAACTGATTATCATTTTTTTATTGCCAGACATATTCCCCCAACTTTAGATTTTGGGCTGGAGTTGACTACTATATCTGATCTAATTATACTATACCTATTTGAGAGATGTGTGAAATATATCCAATCTTGTTTAACAAAAGATGATGTTATAGCAATATCAAAATTATTAGTTCATTTCCTGAATAAAGATTAATTTTAAAGTGAAGACCATTAAACATCTATTAATCCATTTAACGTTCAAATCCCTTAGTGGTTCCTCTTCTTGTACCCTTGTGCTGGGCGCAAATGATCTGTTAACATTTATATCACGCTCCGATATATTTTCAGAATAATCCTTCAGTTTACCAATAAACTGCGTATCATCCCTCACGCCAAAAGGCTTATGTCAAATTCTCTTGAATTCACTAATTTTTAGTTGAATATAAAAGAGGAGTAACTTGGGTACCTTGTTCAAAGCTGATTTCGAAATATATTAAGGCACCCTTACAACTGCTAGGTAAGTTAGCGCCACACCTGCTGTTATGGTACCAGAGGTTAGAGTTTAGTAACCACTCAAAATTTTCAGTTGATTATTTGTCACCATTTCTCAAGTGAAAACAACATATTGTGACTTAGTTAGGTAAGGTTCATATAGTTGCAATTACGTGTGTAAAACACGAAAAAATATTTATGCTACCCATAAAAGAATACAATAACAACCAGATTTTTATTAAATAATTTTTATATAAAAATTATTCTGTAGTTACACATGGTAGATCGTGACTGAAACACCTAACTTATTATTAATATTCGAAGGGGAAGATAACTAAATTGAGATTGAGATTAAGTTTAATATTTTGAAAACTTATATAAACAAGACTTACTGCTAATATTAAATATCTATTGGGTGCTGCACCATATAACCAAATATTTAACCTAAAATAGTTAACCTATTTTTCTTTGAAATAAAAAGTACTGCGATTTTAAATATGACATTAATTTACATAATACACCTTGTAAGGAGGTTTTTCTTCGTTGAAAGATCAGATGTTTAATGTGTGTAGAATACTCGATCTGGCATAAATATTAACTATTCTGGAGGAAAAAACAAAAAACAATATGCTACTATAAGCAGAACTAAAATCCATACCCTGAAACACGGCGAGCAAATCATAAGAGGAAAACAATGAACAAGGCCTTTGTTCAATAGTATATTGGCATACGTGCGATCAAACTCAGATAAGCCCTGGAAAACCTCAGCCAGAAAGGCTTGCAGCAGGACTTGAACCTGCATGTCTCAACAATGCCGATTTGAAATCTGCGCTGGGACTTGTTTAATTTAATGAGATTCCAGTTCATTTGTTTGATGTCTTCCATTTCAAGTCAATGGAAACTACTGGAACGTTAAGCTGATGCTACGGAAGAGAAATTTCTCACACTAAGTAAGTTTAAGAGTGTCCAAGTATTTCAAGTATGACTCTACTAACATGTTTGAGATCAACTAGATTGTTTTACTTTACGCACAACACTTTTCACATATCAAAAAACGTCCAATTATTGCATGTTTCGCTCCTTCCCCTCTAGTCAGTCGACATAATATCAAGGATCTGAAAATAATTCCAACTCTAACTTTGTCCTAAAAATCACACGAAACTTAGCTTGACAAGGTGCCATAACGATGACATCACACTTTTAAAACGGAGAAAAACTACATTGCTTTGTCTGCAAAGTATTAAACACTATCATCGAAAAAATATTATTAAAAACACAATTACTTGAAGACATATTTATAGCACTTACATTTGTTACTACAGATATTTTCCCAATAAAATCCATTATTCGAAACCATACGCCAATATTTTTCACTCGCTGGGTAACAGGTCTCCTATAAAATGTTAGAAACTTCTTTGCATCTAGTCTCAGTTCAAATATGTTATTCAACAAGGCAAAAAATGGTGCCAGTGGAAAAGCTGCTACAAAAATTGTGACAAATCCATACTGCAATACTGAAAAGGTAAAGAAAGAAAACACTGATGG
Organism: Lepisma saccharinum; assembly: GCA_022664845.1. Taxonomy (NCBI): domain Eukaryota; kingdom Metazoa; phylum Arthropoda; class Insecta; order Zygentoma; family Lepismatidae; genus Lepisma; species Lepisma saccharinum. The sequence goes on from JAGDQP010013628.1 coordinate 34,280, forward strand.
TTCACTGGTTTAACAGTACAAAATAAATTATTAATAATATTGTTTTACTACCTGGTAGACACATAATACGGAATATAAAAAATATGATAGAAATATACTTACATTACAGGATAAAAAGACAGAAATGCACAAAAATCACAAGCACAATAGGAAAGCGGTAACATTTCGCAGAAGCATGTTGACATGATAGGAGAGAAGATGGACAGAGACAGGGTTCCCACTCATTTGCCAAAATTAAATTCCCTGACTTTTCCAGGTTTTCCAGGTCACTACAAAGAAATTTCCAGGTACCCCATTTTGTATATATATCATAATACCATGGGAAAATAAAGATATTAGTTGCAAGAAACTAAAGATACATCAAAATATTTTACTGTATTCTTTTCTTAAATTGCTTCATGGTTGGCACATTAGCCTCCAAGTAATTTCAAAAACGATCTAACATTAAATGCCTGCTGTACCTAAAGAACTTCAAACAATAAGCTATTAAATTCCCTGACTCTTCTAGGACTTTTTAGTGCTAAGCTAGATTGTCTGACTATTCCAGGTGAGTGGGAACCCTGCAGAGAGCTCTCGGTGTGGGACTGCTGCTGAGAAGTCGCTATGTTTTTTGTTTTGCTTTTATTTAAGGACCCTCCTGCCACCCCTACTTCTTTGCTCTCTTAGCACAGCTTTGTTTCGAGCGCCTGAGGGGCGCAGCGAATCAAAAAGGAATTCTCCACAAAGCTGGGGTACGCCATCCCCAAGTGGTCTCCCTGTCTCGACCCCTTCTCGGCATCGAGGCACGGAGTCCGTAGGACCTGAAATTGCTGATTTAAACTGGTATTAAAAAAAAAACAAAGAGAGAGAGAGAAGAGTATAGGAGGACTGGGGGGGGGGAGATATTTCTGTAGCCCAGTTCCCGATGGATAAACCTGGGCCCTATTTCCGCGAGTTGGGGGGAAAGTTACTATTTATTTTTTCTACTAGCAATGCATACACTATTTTACATATACAAATGACTTGAGTTATACAATCCACAGTTATTTGTTTGTTTATATCTGTTTGTGACATTATTATTTTAATTTTTGTTACTGTCATTTAGTTCTTATTTCTTATTTGTGTGTTTCTCTGATTTGATTTACGACAATTTTAGATTTGTCAATTCTTTCTTCTCTTTCATTCATTTATACTTTACTGTTTATTGTCTTTATTATTTGTATTTTAACAAGATTGCAACTCCTATTTTGTATACGTTCTCTTGTTGAGCTTAGAGAGTTCCTACTTACATTATCTGTGTCTATTTCAAATTCTAATCTTTTCCCATTACCTAATCTATACTATTTGCAACCTCCTTTATCCCAGTAAACTATATGTCCCCTAGTATCATTAACTGAATATTTTAAAGAAAACAACATAAAGTCACATTCATTCATCCATTCATACTCCCATTCATTCCCTCGCAACATTATATTTCTTCCGCAGTTTTTAAGTTCTTGCCATCCAGGGTTGGAGCGCTGTCCTGACTACAAGTCGGCAGCAACTCTAGGAGCGATGAAAAGGAATTATTTTCGATCATACGTACAGCACCGTGAACGCTCTATTATTAGTTTTAGGTATTTCTGTCTTGTAGGGAATGGGTACGCGATTGCCATGACCGTAAAGAAGATCTAAAATCCACAAAGTTCGCATGACATCGTTCAACCATTACTCTAGACTGAAATATCCCTCTTACACTCACACCCACCATGCATACATAATACCCAACTCATCATCAACGAATACACAATCGCACGAACGAGCGGACGAACACAAGGAATATAGTCTATATACATTTGCTTGAGTTTGTTGCTCAGTAGTGTAATTCGTAGAATTATTTATTGTTTCGGTTTTATTGCCTATTAATATATCTCATTTTACATATATGCGAAATCTTTGCCGCGAGTAGATCCAGAGAGTTCCTCGTTTCCTCATTTTCAATTATGTTTTATACTGTTGTGTCTTGTAATTCCCGTCTTAAATCAACTATTTGTTGTATAATTGTTCCTTCGTTATTTACTTGGTTTTCCGGGCATTCGAGGACGACATGTTCCGGGATCGACTCATGACCGCACACGCACATCGGGGAGTCAACTCGTTCTAATTCATATAATTTGCTCGGTACGGCCCATGACCACTTAAAAAATGTACAGCGCCTCTGCTCGGGTTCCATCCTCTCCATTGCAGTCGGTTGTATATATTTTCTATTATTCCATATAATCTTCTAGATTTTCTCCTTCTTTCCCAGAAGTCTTGCCATTTAGATATAATAATTTATTCTACTTCCTCCTTATTGTTTGGCAAGGTTCCTAAGATTTCCGTAGCTCTTATTATATTATTTTTCTTCATCCAATACAAAGCAGCAGTCTTGATGGTCTCCAAATGCAGAGGCGCTATTCCTAATATTATGTTTAATGCCACCCCAGGTGTAGTTCGATATGCACCGGACATTCTTATTAATACAGATCTTTGCGCGCTATCCAGTTTATCTGCTAAACTCTTATTTTCTGTCAGCCTGTGTGCCCACACACTAGATCCGTATGAGCCAATTGAATTGATAATTTGGTTATGGTACAATTTAATATGTTTTATAGGCAGCCCGAATCATGTAGCTATTGAAGTTATTTTATTGCCAAATTTGATTACTTTATTTTTTGTAGCTTCTATATGCTCAATAAAGTTTAGTATTTCGTCTAGGATGATCCCTATGTATTTAAATATTTTAGCTTTTTTTTTAAGTTTTGATTATTAAATTTTATTATAGGGTTTCTTTCTAGTTTACTTTTAAATATCATGTACTGAGTTTTTTCAGCAGAGACCGTCAGTTTGTTAGTTTCGCAGCATTCATGAATTGTCGTTAATATTTTCGTTGCTTTAAGTTCCATTTCGCGTCTGGAATCTGCCTCCACCAATACCGCAATGACGTCGGCATAGGCGATGATTGACATTGCTTCCGCCATTTCGTTGATCTTCTTTATGCAGGGATCGATGGAAATGTCCCAAAAGACTGGGCCACAGAGGGATCCCTGCGGACATCCCTTATTCGGTCTCCGGGACATCTTTTCTCCTGGGGCACGCAGGCTTACTGTTCTGCTCGTACAGTAGTCCCCGAGTACTCTTATTATGTAATTTGGTATTTTACTATTCTTTAGGTTTACAAATAGGGCCGGCCACCACAGGTTGTCGAAGGCTCCCCTGATATCAATGAAAATTGCCAAAATATATTTGCCATCCGCCCCATTCACGCCATCGCAGAACTTATTCAGAGCATCCTCGGTTGACCTTCCTTTCCTAAATCCAAATCGCGTCTGATCTTCCTCAATCCCCTTCCTAGCTGCTTGTAAGCGATTTACAATTGTGCTTGTAAGCGATTTACAATTATCTTCTCAAAGATCTTACCAATGATGTTCAGAAGGCAGATGGGTCTATAGGATCTTGGACTAGACCTTAGCTTCTCTCTGCTTTTCAAAAAGATTATTAGGTTGGCTTCCTTCCATTTTTCCGGGAATCTTCCCTGCCTCAAGCATTCGGTGAGGGGAGCCTTGCCAGGTACGGGATCCATAAGTCCTTAGTCTTCTTGAGAATTTCTGACTTAATACCATCTGGGCCCGGAGCTTTTTTTATTTTTTAGAGATTTAATTGCCTGATCAATTTCAGAATGTTTCACTGTGATTTCCTCCTCATTATCATTTTCTTCTGTTACTGTTTGATCTAATATTTCCTTCATTCTCGCTCCCATTCTTTGTTGGTCTTCCGTTTCTTCTTCTTCCTTATCCTTTGGTATAAGTTCTTCCATTAGTAGTTTTGCTGATTCCTTCCACGTTGTGGTATAGTTTTCCATCCGTTTTCTTTAATGTTGCTAGAGTTGTGTGTTTCGTCTTCTCCACACAAAGCTTGTATGGCGAGCCCCATGCGTCCCTTTTTAGGTTGTCTTCTACAAATGTATCCTAAGATTCTTTTTTCGTATGCTTATTTTTTCTTTATATTCGTTCTTGACCGTTCTGTATTGTTCTAGTTTTCTATCTCTAAGCTCTGGATCTTGTGCCAATTGGTAGTTCTTCCTTTTGCCCTGACAATTCTCCTCATTCTTTCCAACTCCGGACACCAGAAATGAGCCGTGGTATTTGTCTTAATCTTTCCCTGCAGCGGAAAAGTTCTAACTCCCGGCTCCCCGCAACGTTTCGCAGAAGCATGTTGACATGATAGGAGAGAAGATGGACAGAGAACTCTCGGTGTGGGACTGCTGCTGAGAAGTCGCTATGTTGTCAACTCTCAACAACTTTTAATAATAATAATAATAACCACGGGCGATACAGACTAAATGGTCATGAGACTGCCCCAACGCCATCTGTCCGCGGTTGGTGGAACTGCATCCACCTGAGTGACGGAAGTGTGGTCAGTACTGCGGGAGACGAATAGACTGTTCAACAACTTTATATATATATGAGCTCCTGCGTAGAGTAGTCGGTAGCGCGCTCGACTTCAGTGCGAGCGGTCCCGGGTTCGATTCCCGGTGGGGGCTCAAAAATTTCGGTGTTGACCCAGCATCGTGAGGACAATTGGGGAGCTGCTGTGAATAAAAGACAGTGGAGATCACAGTGAAAGCTTCGGCTCTCCTCTCCCAACCCGTCTGGTCAGCGAGGGAGCAGTAGACCAACTCCTCCCTTCGGGGAGAGGCCTCATCCACTAGTGGATTGAATATGGCTGTGACTTATGATTTATATATATATATATATATATATATATATATATTGAGTAGTACCATATTATTTTCATAAATTTACCTTAAATCGCCCTTCCGGCTTTCCTTTGTGCTAGTGATTCATATATATAAGATTCTAAACAAGGTAGAAAAAATATGATACTTACATAATGAAATCTTGAGAAAAGAGCACACGAACTTCACACACACTATAGAAAATTAGTACTTTTCGCAATTACGTTTTCAACTGGTAGGAAGGACAGGTGCAGGAGTGGTGTTAAGGAAACGCCATATTGCTAATGATGCTGGGTGGCAGTGTGGCCAGGTTATGGAGGAGGGAAAATGACTAGATGTGTCGAAGAAAACACCAAGGAGAGAAGAAAGTGCAAAGGTTACCAGGAGCAGATAAGGGGCTTCCTGAAGAAATAAGAGGGTAAAGTATAGGAGGGAAGGGGAAAAATAATAATAATAACAATAATGATGGAGATGAAGGGGAGAACAAAGAAACAATATAAATAGATAGAAAAAAATAAAAGTGCAACTAGAGATGGAACAAGGAAGAGAAAGGAAGAAGAAGACAGCACTGCATTGCAAGGAGTTACAGGCAGTTGAGGCCGGGTTCACGATTGGCGAAAAGAATGGAGACGTACCTCTGCTCCCATCTCTTACTGTGGCAGGTGAGTCAGTGTTCAGGACTTTCAGGATTCTGACTCGAAAGGTTTCGTCAAAGGTGCAGCCGTGATATGGTATGGGTGTGTTCAGGTATGGGGAGGTGAGGAAGTTGAGATTTGGAGGAGTGGCGATGGTTTTTGATGCGGAATGTTAGAGCAGTTTGATTTTCGACAACGTACAAGGCGGAACATAGGATACAGAAAGGAAATAAACGAGGTTGGAAGCAATGCAACTACAGTGCTGTCTGAAAGAGTACGTCTTGTGAGTGACACGATGTACGAAAGAAATACTGGGATGAAAAATAGGACAGGTTTTGCAGCGGGGTCTATTGCACTTGCTAGGATTGGGGGGGAAGGGGTGGTGATAGGTTTGAGAGGTGTGGAGTTGAGGGTCTCCAGCCGTCCCATGAAATGGTTGGCGTAGGAAGGGGTGGTGATAGGTTTGAGAGGTGTGGAGTTGAGGGTCTCCAGCCGTCCCATGAAATGGTTGGCGTAGGAAGGGGCCATGCGAGTGCTCATGGCTGTGCATTTGATTTGCAGGAAATTGTTGTTCTCAAAGGTGAAGTTGTTCATGGTGAGGACAAACTGGGCCAGCTGAAGCAGAAATGGTGTACTGAGTTTACTAGGACTAGGGTGTATGTCGAGAAAGTGTACAAGGGCAGCGAGGCCATGAGTGTGGGGAATGTTGGTATACAGTGATGTCACGTCGACTGTAACTAAGATGGTGTCACGTGGGAGAGGATCAAAGAAAGAATGGATTGTGGAGAGAAAGTGGTTGGTATCCTTGATGTAGGAAGGGAGAGCCTAGACAAACGGTTGGAAATGGTGGTCAAGGAAGGCGGAGATTCTTTCAGCGGGAGAGCCAATACTGGAAACCATGGGTCTGCCGGGATTACCAGGTTTATGGATTTTGGGAGGTAGGTAAAATTTAGGAGTTCTGGGATTGTCAGAACGGAGTGTAGAGACAGTGGAACGCGACAGACCCTCATAACGTCCATGCGCTTGAAGGTAGGTGCGGATCCTATTAAGAAAGAATTGGGTGGGATCTTTCTCGAGGGGACGGTAAAATGTAGGATCGGAAAGTTGTTTGAGGGCTTCGGATTGGTAGTTAGAGTAGTTCATGACTACCGTGGTGGATCCCTTGTTAGCCGGGCGGATAATGATGAGTGGATCAGAACGAAGATTGGTGATAGCTCTTCGTTCTGCAGTTGTGAGGTTGTGATGTGATAGGAATGTGTCGGTGAAGCTAGGTGAGCAATTTGTTTGGAGAGGTAGGAAATGTACAGTTCAACGGGGTGGATAGGAGGGAAGAGGGGTAGGATCCTTACTGGAGGGAGGGAGGAAGGAATCTGTGGAGGCTGAGATGAGTTTCGGTGTTAGAAATTCTGGTATACCCATAAAGTCTTGCAGGGAACTAAAACTCTATAACTTGAAAACTATTAAGTTTATTAACAAAAAATTTGTGTGTGCTTACAGCAATGTTTAAAATTTTAATTCTGCTTGTTGAAGTTCACCAAACTTTCAGTTGAGCACCATTCAGGTGCAAACATAGTTGCAGTCTTCTTGGGAAACCGTGAATTGCGTGCTCATGGTGTTCCTCTGGGATATTCAGAGTCACATCACCTATTCTGTCCTTCAGGTCGTCCAGATTAGCTGGTTTCTGTGAATACACCTCGGTCTTTACATGTCCCAACAGCCAGTAATAGTAAGGTGGTGAACTTGCAGGCCAAGGTCTTAACGAACTATATCAAAAGAGATGGACTGGCGGAAGAGGACTCACACCTTCGCCTGCAAGATCAACAGACTTATACCTTGCGATTATTAGTTGTGGGGATATGTAAAGACCGAGGTGTATTCACAAAAAACAGTTAATCTGGACGATCTGAAGGACAAAATAAGTTATGTGATTCTGAATACCCCAGTGTCCCCGGTGGGTGAGTGGTAACGTTCGCTGCCTTGTAATCAAGGGATCCCGGGTTCAATTTCCGGTGGGGACACAAGTGGTCCTGAGCCCACGTTAAACTGTACGTCCCGTCATTAGTAGCTTACCGGTTCGGTTAGCGCTTTAATAACAATTCAATCTGAATATCCCAGAGGAGCACCATCAGCACGCAATTTTCGGTTTAGCAAAAAGGCTGCAACCCTGTTTGGACGTGAATGGTGCATAACTGGAAGTTCGGCAATAAACTTTAACAAGCAGAAATAAAACGTTGAACATTGCTGTAAGTGCACAAAAATTTTTTGTTAATAAACTTAATAGTTTTCAAGTTTTAGTTTCCTGCAAGACTTTATAAACACAAAAATGAAGGAATATACTTACATGAATATAATATCTTCCGTATTAGAGCACAAACATAAACAAATATATTTCGTGCCACAGTGACAGCTAAGCATGTGTAGAGAAGGAAACGACGTGCACGCTTTGAATAAGCACACGATTGAGGAAACAGTGGCGACAAGTAGCGGACGACGCATCAGGTTTGGAGAACAACTGACTGTTGTATACGCGTAGATTGAAACAATTTACAACTGTATAGCATGTACGTTTAGGGTAGAATCGTAGAAGGAAATGCGTTGAAAGTGCAGATGAAACGGGAGGTTTAGAGTTAGTGAAGGTTAAGGACAGATTTTATTTTCGCGTTCAAACCATGAATAAAGGCACTCTCCGAGAAGGTGTGTCGAGGTGCTTGTTGTACAGGGCAAAATGAGTATTATGACAACCACGTATCTACTCATCTAACCTTGTTACCAAACAGATTCGCCGTGCATCCTCATACATTCAAACCTCCAACACACCGGCTCTCACCACCCAGTTCCACCCTAAACTAACCAACTTCAAACAAATCCTATATTCTCATTTTCACATTCTCAAATCTGACTGAGACACAAGATCAGTATTTCCCACCAAACATCCATTTTAGAAATATCTTAGTCCTAACGAATACTTCCTCGCCGCCACCACAACCCGGTGCCCATACATACAAGCGACCCAGATGTAGGACATGCTCCATTTTCATCACTTCTCCCACAATCACTATCAATACTGCTAATGGCCGGTACACCCTAAATTTCAAGGATATATGCCACACATCTACTGTTATATACATCCTAACCTGCAAGATCTGTGATGCCTTTTATGTGCGGGGAAACAGGTTGTGCACTAAACTTTCGTATTAACAACCATCGTTACTTCTGCACTATCAACAAACAAGATGTCCCAGTATCTTTCCACACCGAATCACGCAACACCAATTTTTATCTATCTTTCCTGGTTGCCATAATCCACATTTAATTCCCCCTACGATCAGCAACTCAACACGCCGTCTGTGGGGCATGGCCTTCATTCATCGTTTGAGGGCGAAAATAAAACCAGGCCTTAACCTTCAATAACTCTAAGCTTCAAATTTTCCTCTGCATTTTCAACACATTTCCATCCACGATCCCACATTGTACTTACACGCTATACAGCTGTAAAATGTTCAAAGCTCCGGAAATCTACGCGCTACAGCGGTCAGTTGTTTTCAAAGCTTGATACGTCGTACACCATGTGTCGCGGTTGTCCCTTCAAATCTTGTGGTTTGTGAACATGTGCATTTCGCTCTCTTCACTATGTGTAAATGCAAGTGCAATACGCCATCTGTGGGAGATTGCCGTTATTCATGGTTTGAGCGCGAAAATCAAACATGGCCTTAACCTTCAATAACTCTAAACCACCCGTTTCCTCTGCACTTTCAACACATTTCCCTCCACGATCCCATCCTGAACTTACATGCTATCCAGTTGTATATTATTCCAATCTACGGGCTATATATCAATCAGTTGTTCTCCAAGCTTGATGCGTCGTCCGCTGCTTATCGCCACTGTCTCCTCAATCTTGTGCCTATTCAAAACGTGAACGTTGTCCTTGCTCGAGCGGTCTGCGGCTCAAAGATCTCGGGTTTGAGTCCCGGCAGGGGCATAGGTGTGGATTTTAACTGCCAAAGGCGAATCGTAACGGGCCGAAGTCCAAAGTTACTAGACTGGCCCACATAACAAAAAAAAAAAAAAAAAAAAAAAAAAAAAAGTTTATACAGAGAACGTCGTTTTCTCCTCTACACATGATTAAGTGCCAATGTGGGCACGAAATATTCTAGTGACCTGTATATTTTTTTGTTTATTTGTGTGTTCTAATATTGAACATATAGTTGTAAGCATATGCCTTCTTCATTTTTCTCATAAGTTTACCTTAAATTGACCTTCCGGCTTTCCTTTTTGCTATATATATCACTAATACAGAGGAAAGCCGGAAGGGCAATTTAAAGTAAATTTATGATAAAAAGTAAGGAAGATATTTACAGCGTATATGTTCCGTGGAAATATGAACACACACACGTACACAAAACTAATTTTCACATAGTTTTTTTTTTGCAATATTTCGATATATATATCGTAGACTTGCTGTAGAGGAAGAGGGACGAACACACGTGGATAGAACGAAAGACTAGGACGACAATAGCGACAGGTAGCGCGTGGTGCATCGTTTGGAGAACAGTTGAATGTTGAATGGCGCGTGGAACAATTGGATTGTGGAAGTGTTGAAAATGCAGAGAAAACGGGTTACTGAATGTTAGTTAAGTCCAGGGTACAATTTTCGCGCTAAAAGCATGGTTAAAGGCCCCTTCCCACAGACGGCGTGTTGACGTGCTGGTCGTAGGAGTTAAAATGTTGATTATGGCAACCTGGAACTTGAGTAGTATAAATAATTCATATGGTAGGTGGGTTTTATGTGAACTGAAGTGGCGAGGATGTTGTTTCCTAAAGTGATGTCCACGTCAAGGAATATTACTATTTTTTTCAGAAATGGACCAAGTAAATTAAACAACACGGAATGGGTTCAGTTGTTCAAGGAATGTCCTGAGACTGGTTTCACCATGAGTCTACAGAATCATTATATCATCCAAGAATCTTACCCAGAGTAGAGGTGTCAAAGGCTAAGTTTGCAGGTAATCATGTTCGAGCTTGCCCATAAACATATTAGCATGACAAGGTGCCATTCTCGTACCCATGGCTTTGCCTTGGATCTGAAGGTAGTGTTTGTCATCAAACGTGAAGTTGTTACATGTCAGAACTAGGATGGACAGGATAATGAGGAAAGCTGTGGTTGGACTATGAAGATCGGATCTCTGGTTAAGGAAGAATTCCATAGCTGCTAGGAAATGGGCATGAGGAATGTTGGTATATAAGGAAGTAACATTTATGGTACAACGCAGTATGTCAACGAAAAGGCGGTAATTTACGGATGATTTCTAAGAAGTGGCAAGTGTCGCGTATGTGTGCAGGCAGCGCTTGAACATTAGGCTGAAGAAAGAGTCAACGAGAGCAGAAATGCGTTCAGTAGCGGAATTATAGCTGGCTATAATGGATCTGCCTGGGTTACCTGGTTTCTGGATCTTCGTTAAAAGGTTGGGGTACGTAGATTGTCCAGGGTTAGAGTCAACGAGAGCAGAAATGCGTTCAGTAGCGGAATTATAGCTGGCTATAATGGATCTGCATGGGTTACCTGGTTTGTGGATCTTCGGTAATAGGTAAAAAGATTGGGGTACGTGGACTGTCCACCCATGATATATTTTCGCGCTTGAAGCATGAATAAAGGCACTCTCCCACAGACGGCTGTTGATGTGCTGGTCGCAGGGGGTAAAATCTGGATTATGACAACCAGGAAAGATCGATCAACATTGGTATTGTGGGACTCAGTGTGCAAGGAAACTGACGCACCTGGTTTGTTGATACTGCAAAAGTGACGATGGTCGTTAATACGAAAATTGAGAGTACCACCTGTTTCCCACACATAAAAGGCATCACAGAACTTGGAGGTTAGGATGTATATATTATTAGAGGTGTAGCATGTAACCTTGGGATTTAGGGTGTACCGGCCATTAGCAGTACTGATAGTGACTGTGGGAGACTTGATCAAAATGGAGCAGGTCTTACATTTGGATCTCATGCATGCATGAGCGACGGTTTGCGGTGCTGGCGAGGAAAGATTCGTACGGACTGACATTTCTAAGATTAGATGGATGCTGACAAAATAATCTCCGTCTGGTGGGGAATACTGATCTTGTGTCTAGGTCAGATTGGAGAATGTGAAAATGAGAGTGTAAGATTTGCAGTAGTTGTAATAAACGTATATGTCAATGTATTTGTTACTGTTAATTTGATAAATCAGGTTATTATACACAAATGGTTTCCACGCTTTTATCCAATTTAATATTGAGGAGTTTTGCAGGAGTATTTAGCTTTTCTCCACACATATGCCAAAAACATATGCTAGAGTTTAGAAAATACTGGGTTTCCCTTAATAATTACATTACGTTCCAATCATTAGGTTAGCGTCTGTAGATTAGGTAAGCCATTGCAGTCATATGAATTAGCTTCTTACGGTTATCAGAGTCCCATACCAACAAAAAACGTCATCCTACAGTTAAGAGAATGCTTTTTAGAGTAAAGGCACTTTGAAATCAATAACCAAAAATATCGAAGAGCTTTCTGTGTGTTTCCTTGTTTTAATCGTTTCTAAAGTGTACTATCTATCTATCTATCTCTATCTCTCTCTCTCTCTCTCTCTATACACCCTCCATTCCGAAAGAAACCGAACTTTTGAAAACAAATAGTACCACTAGTGCCATCTGTTGTAATATTTTACCAGTAGATAGCGTAGTCCCTCATTGACAACTGGTATAAATGTCATGACATTTGGATGCACGGCAACAAAGTTATTGCGTTTCAACTGTCAGTGTGTTGTGTACATCGGTCGGAAAATGAGTTTCAAACAACGAGCTGCAATTGAGTTTTGTGTTAAACTGGGTAAACCTTTTACTGAAACGCACCAAATGCTACAAAATGCATATGGTGATGAGTGTCTATCCCGTACGCAAGTTTACGAGTGGTTCAGGCGATTCAAATCGGGTAGAGAGACGCTGGATGATGACGAAAGATCAGGCCGTCCCAGAACCGGATTATCGGAAGAAAACATCGAAAAAGTGCGTGAATTCATCAAACATAACAAAAAAGCGTCGGTGAAAGTTATTGAAATGGAATTAGGCATTCCTCAAACAACCGCATACCGCATTTTGACCGAAGTTTTGGGCCTTAAGAAGGTTAATTCGCGGTTTGTACCACACAAACTCACCGAAGACCAAAAAGTTGATCGAATTGCGCATTGCAAAGACATTGTTAAAAGTGCTCGGCAGGATCGAAACTTCTTGAAATCGATTGTAACTGGTGACGAGACGTGGTGTTTTGAATATGAGCCCAAAACAAAGCGGCAAAGTGCTGAATGGAGAGCGCCGGATGAAGGACCACCCAAAAAAAGTCGCTTGGTGAAGTCAAAAGTTAAGGTGATGCTGATTTGTTTTTACGATTCAAAAGGAATTATCCACAAAGAATTTGTTCAGCCCGGCCAGACAGTCACTGGAGAGTTTTACTTGGGCGTCATGAAGCGTTTGCTGGCAAGAATTCGTCGTATTCGGCCCGAATATCGAGAAATCGGCAGTTGGACTCTTTTGGACGATAATGCACCATCACATCGTTCGCGACTTGTAACTGAATTTTTGGTCAAAAATCACATTATTCGTTTGCATCATCC
>JAGDQP010013629.1:0-11771 GCA_022664845.1 Lepisma saccharinum
GTTTGAACGCCATCTCGTTGAACCCGATCGGACTTATACAACGCGAGCTACAGATCACTGAAGCCATCTATTGGCAAAATAATGGATTACTTTTTACTACACCAGATATAAAGGTTAGCAGCTACAAACTACAAGGGGTTGAGAACTATTCATGAAACCTGAAGTCCTTTCCAGCTTGAAGAGCTACACAATGAGCTTCCACGGAATATGTCACACATATCAGCCTTTTTTTTTTTTTTTTACCCTTACATACAAGTTAAAGGGAGTGCCTATTGATTTCAAGGATTCAGGCTTCGATCCGTCGTGTAAGAACCCAAACTGTGTATGCGGACTGTGATGGATCCGAGATTCTGGGCTTCAAACCCCAATTCAAGAATTCTCTCAGCTCTGTTACTTTCATTTAGAAACATTCCGAAAATTCAGAAGTGTTTCAATCCTGCTTGCAGCAAAGGTTGTAATTTCAGAGTTAGCAGCAAGTTCTACCTTGGATCGCATCGCCAATAGTTTGACCGGTATGACCAAAAATAATCCATATCACGTGGTTATGTTGGTTCTGTCAAAATGTATAACAGTACAAAATTTGAAATTATAAACAAGTTATAAACAAATTCCACATATGATTTATTGCGTCACCATCAACGTTCCGCATGCGTTCCCTTTAAGAAGTGCATCGTCCCCCTGCGTTCCAGGACGAAATAAAGTAGGGGAAAGCAAATTCGATTTTCCGGGAAATGAGGACCCCCTTATTCCCCCCACAAATCGACCACTGGCTAAGAAACAACATAAAGGCCGAGTCCTGGATACCAGCTGCTGAGCAATCGTAACGCCCGGTAGTAATGAATTCACATAATGTATAAAATTAATACATTCAGGTGAATTGCTTCTGCGACCGGGGGTTTACGATTCCTCAGCAGTTGGTATCCCGTATTCGGTCAAAGTAAAATTAAGCTATTTACTGAAATCAGGAGCAGAATTTAGATATTGAAACATTCTCAACCCTATGAATATGATAATAAACTGTACCTCGAAAGCATGAACACTAAATTATGCCATTCAAGAATTTAGGAAAATAATCTCTGACGGAATAACGTAATAACATACATGAAGATTTTCACTTTAGACAAAATAATTTAAAGGAATGGTTGCCAACTAAGTAAAATTGAAAGGTACCAAAGATTTAAAAATGAAAGATTTTTAAAATAAAATAGACAAAATAAGCAAAGTGGAAGAAATTCCTTTAAGGTAATAGGTTGGTCGTACACATTAAAGTATAGCTATTACATAGTATATATCTGTAATACTACAAGTCTACAACCTCTTCTACTCAACTCCTGGAAAATATGATTTTGTTATATCATGGAAGGAAATGTTATTCAAAAATGAGAACTGGGTGTATTAAAAAAATAAAACATTATTGATATTTTGTTTTCAATAATAGTAAAAATATTTATAAAAAGTAAAATTTGCCGCCCCTAAAAATGTGCCGCCTTAGGCTTCAGCCTACTTAGCCTATTTAGAAATTCGACCCTGCCTACAGCACACCAACTCTCACTAACTGAGCCACCGTCAGTTTATTGGAATAAGTTAATAAATACGAAGGCTATTGCAAGTTTTATATAAATATGTGTAGACATGTGTACTATCCGCTGTAACCATAGAGTTATAAAAGCTCCACGGAGTAAGGATTGGCGTTGCTAACGTGGCGCCACTTGAAAGTTGAGCGAGAGTATGTTTGTTTGGCAACAACACGTATTGTGAGCTGCTATCAAATGGCTGCTATGCTTCGCTCTTTGGCATTCTCTGTTATACTTGTTTCGTTTGAATTTGAGAAGAAAATGCCGATGTCCTGTGCAGATTACGGTTGTAATTAGAGACATAAGAAAGGAAGTAATGTATCATTTCACAAATAAATGATCATTTAATATTATTTCGTGAAAAATATTTTATTATGTAAGACGCACTTTCGTGCAGATTATGTCTGCTAGAAATGTAAAAGAAAAACATATCTTTGATTAGAATTATTTGATGCGAAGGTATTTTATCGTGTTAGATCCATAGTTAAGAAACTCTACCTCAATAGCAAAGAGAAATATCCATAAAAATAAGTATTCTTACATTCAGAAATACTGAATCTTTTTCATTTAGGCCTATTGGAAATAAAGTGGTTATATTCGCGTAGAAAAAATAATAATAATTTGTCTGTTTAAAATTTAAATTGCTCTAAGCCCATAATTTGGTGTTGAATTTTATTTACGACCATTAGGCACTTAAGACTCAGACCAGGATAGAGGAGGGGAAAGGATTCGGGAAAATTTCGGCCAGGGTCTATGTTGAAGGTGCCATTCCTGCATTTGTCTGGTGTGCCCGAGCAAAAAAAAATCGAAAAACCTCAGTCAGAATGGTCGGCCGCTGGAATCTAACCCATGACCTCCCGAATGCTATACCAACGCTCTACCACTGTGCTACGGCGGGTCAGTAAGTAATGTGCTGTTGAAAAGACTTGTTAAATTGTTACGAACAATGATGATGATGATGGGTGTTCTACCCGATGGCAGGTCTTGACCTGAAGGTCCCAGAGCTGGGTGATTGCCTTCCATCGCATGAAGATGACGTCCTAAGGATGGGACCTACAGTTTAACGTGGGTTCCGAACCACTTGTATCCCCGCCGGAAATCGAACCAGGGACACTTTGATTACACTATTAAGAACAATAGAAACAAATTTAACATAACAACAAAACTAGATAAGAAACACTTCTTATCGATCACCCTGGTCGGTAATAGGAAAACTCGTGATTTCTATATCCTACCTACGGTCCCACAGTCGGAGGCAATAATATACTTAATAGATGTTTGTATTGTTTATGATATAAAGTTAAAACAGAACATTTGAAAAGTTAGAAAAAAAAACAATGTCGGTTTTAATAGTTTTAAGGCTTTTACCCTAAATCTGAAATACACTCTTCATTCTGAAATAACTTTTCCGGTATCTTCTAAACTAACCAGGGGAGTTTTCTTCTTCTTCTTCTTCTCTATAATGTCACTTTCGATAGCTGGCAGAACTTAAATATCAAGTTAAAGCTGTCCGAAAACTAGATATATTTTTTATACAGATTTTTTAAATTACATAGTCTTGTTTCAATGATGTTTATGTGAAAATTGCTGACTGCTAATGTATGTCCGACGACCGGTGCCCTTACCCTATTTTCAATTTTATAATTTTCTTTGTAAATTTATGCAAGTAAACTGTTGATTGTGTATAATTACAGCATTAGCAATTTGTGTATGTAATATTCATGTCACTTTCAATGTATCCCTAATGTTGTATAATAATTTAAAATATATCTCTATTTTTTTTTATTTTTTTTTTGCGAAAATGAGTGATGTGACTTTAAGTATCAACATTATATTGTTTTACTTAACAAATAAAAACCGGGATGGCACCTTCAACATAGGCCCTGGTTGACACCTTCCCGAATCCTTTTCCTTTACCTATCCTGGCCTGAGCCGTAGGTGCCTAAAGGCCATAAATAAAATTCAAAATTTAACAGTAAAGTCTTTGAGAACAAAAATATTTATCAAGAACGTTTTATATAAGTGATTTTTATATAAAATTATACCTTATGTCGATCAATTTAATTAGGAATCGTTTGTATCTTATGTGTTGAACTTCGAAGGTGAACTTTATTGCGAATTCTTAATTGTTTTTGTTCATAAAAAGATCATGCGTGACACAATACCAGGCAGTGGACGGTTCGCTGTTTCGTTCTTGCCAAACATACACAGAAACAATTGAATGTTCAACTTGCGCCACGCTGGGAGTTAAATACCACGTAGACGGTGGCGCCAACTCTGCCTCGAGTGGAGATTTTATAACTCTATGGCTGTAACCTACCAAGGTAGGTCACTTGTATTCAGATCGAAACACAATATAAACTGTAGGAGCATTCATTCATCTTTTTATTGATATTAAACGAATAATTCAATTATTAATTATAATCATTATATAAACTTTTTATTTATCTTGGTTCAATTTATGGTAATACCGTTAATAAGAATATTGTCTTGTAGTGGAAATCACAGTGCCGTCTTTCTCCTCTTGATTTCTTTCTCGCCCCACGAACATTTTTGCCTGGCGGCGCTACTGCTACCATACTCTTCCCCACCCTATCCCAGTCTGAACCTGAGATGCCGAAAGGTACGGCAGCCTTTATGCATGTCGCTTGTCGCGTGAAGCTTGAAATCAAGCTGCAACCACTTTTCTTTCGTACCTTACAACACGTCGTTTGAGTAGCTGGGGAAAAAAGAAAGAAAACGAAGGACGAAAAATGAAGATGGTGGTGTTGCCAGTGTGTTTTGCACATGAACTATATAGGAAACGTGTTAGCAACTGGCCTGAACGACTGGCAACACTACCATCTTCATTTCTCTTCCTTTGATTTTCTCTAGAGGAGGGGTAGTTTATTAACATATCCATTGGTTTATCTTCTCGCGTTCTGTAGATCACCGACGGCTGTTTTTTCAGAACGTAGCAACAGAAAAACGCGCGAGTTTTGCATAAACACGGTCATGTGCTTCCATTGTTTTATGGAACGCAGCGTTCGTATGGTTCTCAAGTTGCTAGCAAACGGCGTTTGCATAAAAGAAGCCTAAGAAATAAATTCAGATTCGCTTGACAGCCATCTGCGGAGACGACGGTTCCGAATTCTCGGCGATATGATGCACGCAAATTCAGTAAATCTTACTTCATGTTGTTGCGTTCAGGGGAGCACAACGATTATTTCGGTTTCACTTTGGCTACCTTCGGAGATTGACGTCAGGAAATAGACACAGTTTGTCAAGATCACGCGAAGCACAAGGGAAATTAAATACACGTAGTTAAATAGACAACAAATACGTCCAAATTTGAACTTTAGAAACATATTTAAAATATTTTTCTTTTCTTTAGAATATAGAATAGGCATGTGTGATTGTTGACTGAAGTAGAGTGAAATTATCATTATAGAGAGACAATGTAAAACAATATGCCGGGCAATGTATTGTGCAGTTGTTTACTGTAGAAATAGACATAAAAAAAGTTTCGGAACTATGCTAGAAACACAAATAGAAGCAGTCTCAAAAATGAAAAAGGTTTTGTTTAGAATGAGGGTAGGGTAGACCGGGGCTATTTGAGTATAGTAAGAGAAAAGTCAAAATTTCCAAGACCCGATGTACTTTAGAGTTGAAATAATTATGCCATAAACTACGTACATTAATATAGTACCACATATTAAAGAATAAAGAACCTGTTAAGTGATGGAAATTCTGAAAACGAATTTATAATAAGAATGGCAGAATTCGAGACTAGTAATAATCACGGGGCTATTTGGGTTGCTCAGGGGGCTATTCGGGTCTTTCTCTGTATCAACATTGTTTACATTAATCACCTTAGCGTTCTTGTATATTTTTAAATTATACCCTTTTCTATATAATTTGTCAAAAACACAACATTAATAAACATTGCCCCTCAACTCTTCATTGACGTAACCACTATCTGATAAGGAAACATGACACGCCGGTGGTGGATTGTTGACGAATTCTTCTCTCATACGCTGACCTATAAAAATAACAAATTGTGGGATGTATTGTCCAACTGCGTTGCAAGAGACTATCGCAATGATATCCTCGCCTCTTTCGACGCTAGTGAGAGCAACCACTTGTTTTTTTATCCTTCTTGGCAATGATCTTGTTTGGGTTGTTGTTAAGAGAAAACCCTGTTTCATAGACGTATATACGCTGTGGTTTTGTGTTGACACTAATTGTCGAAGTAACAGATTTCAACAGTTAAAAAATCACTCACAACTTCCTTATTAATTTCCTCGGCACGAGCTCTTGAAAGTTCGGATGTATTTTCATGAAATTTGAAAAACAATCTTCACCAGCTAATCCTTTGTGTTTCCAAGGATGCGGAATTTGATTTATTATTACATATCGATGCACAGCTTTACGAATCGTTTCAGGGGTGCAGCCTAGTCTTTTTCCCGCGAGAGTCAAAATTCGCAACACGAACTCTTCCTGCTGTTCTTCTGTCAGTAGTGTGGGGTGTCCTATGGCTTTCGGTTTTACACTTTGAACTATTTCATCATTATCACAAAAGGTTAGTCTCAACCTTTCGACCTGCACTTTCCTTCGCAAAGTTTCAAATTTACATTGGAGAGCTGTGAAGCTCCACGTAAATTCAGATCACCTTTTGTTACACTTTGGATGGCCTTCTCCATGTCTTAATTATTTCACTCGTTGAATTTATGTTTTAATTTGTATGTCCGTACCATCTAAAAGAAAATGAAATGTTTTGTTTTACATTCATGCCTCACGTAGGCTAAACCATAAATACGAAATTAAAATCCATAAATTAAATAAATTCACATAAGTTTACACCTGACTCAAATAGCCCCGTTTCACACATGCTTACGTAGGAACGTACTACTTTCACATTATACAGAGGAGAGCACCAAAAATGGTGTTTATAACATGCGGACGTTCTGTTTTACGCGTACGGTAATAATTTTACAAATATATGCATTTACACAGGTTCATCACCTTATATCATACAGCCACTATTTTATATCAGAGCAAAATATGAAGTATTGCAACTCACCTTGCTCAGAATAGTCGCAAATTAACAGCGACTGATAAGAAAGCAGCAGATCAAAGGCACCACACCCTTCCCTTTGTCAACGAATTCACATCTAAGGGCAGGTTCAGCGTACTGGTGAGCATATTAAATGCGCAGTGGCATTTTTTTTTTAAGTTTGATCCAAATAGCCCCTTGACTCAAATAGCCCCGGTCTACCCTATGTGGACGAAAACAATTCTTCTGCCTTTTCAAAAAGGCACCATACAGTCTGTAAATGCTCATTTAGAACTCCGTAAATATGTTACCATGAAGTACCCGTTTACTTACATCCAGTGCTATAATACCCGCATTTACCCTGCATTTTTCTTTAGTTTTTGGATCTTTAAGCGGAGACTACAGTGCAAAAAATATCTGTGTTAATTGAAAACTTTTGAGTGTCCCAGGGTGACCATCACTTTATTTCTTATGTTAACACAGCAAAATGTGTTTAACTTTGGTGATTTAGCACAATGGATGTGTTGTCAATCTGATTCAACACAATCGAGGTTGTCATACTAGCACAATCAAAACCTTGAATCATCGAAATCAACACGTTTATTGTGCTGATTTAACACAAAAAGTGGTGGTCACCCTCGGACACGGAAAAGTGTTGTATTAACACAACCATTTTTTTGCAGTGACTGTTTCCATTATTTTTTATTCGTTTCCATTAAATATAAGTATGAAATAATTTAATTTCTTTAAAAAAAACTCAAAATGTTTTCCAGTGAGGCAATAATTAACTTGTCAATTTCAGTTTTATTTATAGTCTTTAGGCAACTAAGGCTCAGACTGGGAAGGGGAAAGGATACGGGAAGTTGTCGGCCAGGGCCTAAGTTGAAGGTCTGATTCCGGCATTTGCCTGGTGTGACTGAGGACAAACCTCAGTCAGGATGGTCGGCCACTGGGATCGAACCCACGACCTCCCGAATGCCACGTCAACTCTTTATCCCTGTGCTGTGGCGGCTCGGTAATATAATTAACTTGTAGTTAAGAGCTTTATTTTTGTTTAAAAAATCAGGGAATATTCGATTTTTCAGAAGGGGATGAAACATGAGCTTTTGCCTCTCCCATACCCCACTACGAAATACTTCGTTTGAATCCAAATTATTCTGTCCCGTAATGCAACGTAATATTTAGTTATACTTGAGATCTGTGATGAGCAATAAATCTCTAATCGAAATTAGTGTTATCGAAATATTCGAAGGAATTATCTGAATTTCGTAAGAGTCACTTCGAACCGTCACTGCTCGCCTTGTAATTGTAATATTTACATGCCACAAAGAAATATTTATTCTCTGATGCCTTGTTTAGATTACTACAATTTTACAATGGTAAGAACTATGGGTAAAACTAACTTGCGTTCAAACTACCAAACTTAAATTGGTTATCGTACTTGTACTACCATTGTCTGTAAAAAAAACAGGTTGAGGTTTCCGTGGTTGAGTAAAGAATATGCTTGTTACACGGGAGAGGATTAAATTATAAAAAATGAACACAAATGAATTGATTGTAGTGTCACATTTTGTAGATTAGTTCTGCCATCATTGTTTTATACTTTAAAAGTGATACGCACCACTAGGATACTATATATTTCGATAAAGAAAGAAATAAACTCACGAAGTGAGCCGTGCCTAATGAATAACTTCCGTTTAGACAGCCGTTTCTTACTAACGTTACAAAATAGCCGTAGTAAGTTGACGCTGGTTAAATTTGAAACAAGCGTTAACGGTAACTACCGTTTACATTACTAAAATGATCTTGGTTAATGTTAACCATGGTAATGTAAACAAGGGATAATCGAGCTATTAGCTTATAAGGACAGGCCTACTACTAACGTGACCGAACTACACTTGGATTGGCATCCGAGGCAGAGTGCGGATGATGAGTCAAACATCGCCACGAAAGCGAGATCTCGAAAATCCTCCTGCTGAAACCGAGGAAAATGTTGGTTTATGTAGAGCTCATGTAGACAATGTAGAGCTCGTGAGACCCGTGAGCTTATGTAGACAATGTAAATCAATTCATGTCCGTTATTTGAAGATTTTCATATATCCATTCATTCAGAACTACTAGGGATTCACGCAGGTTCCAATTCTACCACTGATCGACCTGATTGGAGTTCCCAGTGCTCCCACCAGACAAATGAGAGGATAGTATTTAGACAGGAGCCCTGGCGTTTCCATTTCAATCCCCTTTCCCCGGAAGAATGCTCATTTTGATTGACTTTTTAGTATTATTTCACCTTTTAGTAATAACAGTTTAGAAAGAGATCGCACAGTGATTTTATAAAAGAAAAATGGTTTGTTAAAGACTTAATATCAATACTCGATTAAAAAAAAAAAAGAATTGCTATCCTCTACGTGTAATTGTCGTCTGAAATAAAGCAGTATTATGGATCAGAATCTGATAAGATAATTGAATTCTAGTGTTTGGTTTACTTTTACGGCCTGGGCCAAATATAGCTCAAGTCCATTGAAAAACAAGCATAATTCAATAGCTTTTTTAAACATGGGATGTCATTCAAGAATACGAATTCATTCACATATAAATAGGCTTTAAATTCTAAAAGACTCGTCGTACCAATTGCAACGTGGCAACGCAGCGCAAGTTCAAGATGCAGTTGTCTGTCACCAAACTACCATCCCTTCGTCTCAATAAATCTTTAATCTTAAAAGGCCAAACTACAGAAACTTCCGACTTTGATCGCGTTGCCAGCCAAATGCACGGAAGGTCTAAGGTGTTTGTTGTGCATTTAAATCACACATACGTCGATTTACGTTAGTGCGAGAATTTATTGCAAAATAAGAGAACGTTTTATCTTAGGTATACAAAAGTTTGAGTTAGATGTGCCGACAACCATTTCTTGATGCATTTCTGTGCCACTTACATTGTGCGAACGCACGTGTGTGTGTGTTTTTTTTTTAATTTATTTATTAGAAGTTAGCACGGATACAGTTAACACCATTTTACACCGTTCTTGTAACAAATAATAATAATAATAACAAAAGACCTATGCAATAGGAAATAAGATCAAGTTTTTTTATTATTATTCATTCTAGATTCATATAACAAGCCTTTAGAAATTTACTTTTAATGAGGCACAAATCTCGTGGCAAAGGAAGAGTATTGTAAAAATGTGATAATCTGTATATACAAGAGATCGCTGGACCAAATACAATCTCGGTTTTGAGAGGTAGGAATGATGTCTTGAACGAGAATTTTGCCTGGCTACTCTTAGCAGTGGCAGTTCTGGAGGAAATTAAACTGCGGGGCCAGCTCTTCAACGTTGCATATTTTATATATATATATAAAGTGTTTCGATGTTGATGCTGTCCTGCTGTCCATAATCTACATTCTCTTTCTTTCCTCTTTTGCCTTCCCACCATTCGTTCTAATGCGTTTTTCAGTACAAGCTCTTCTCAGACAATGACCCAACAAATGTTTGTTTGTGTGGATGGGTGTAATACACATTAGTCATTTTCAGTCATTTTTTAAAAATTGCATATTAATTCTCAAAGAGCAAAACCCCATTGTTGATGTGTTTTTCAATATCGTACATTATATTTTACTCTCTCGTTATACACGGTGTAGATTTCTGCCGCTAAAGAGTAGAGTAGAATGTAGTTATAATACGTAAATCAAAATTCATAAAAACTTAAGAACAAAGACATATATTCAGGGTGGTATTTAGCGGGGAAGGGGGAAATTCCCCCTCACATACTTTTTTATCCCCCTCACATATTAGATTTTTTATCCCTGGGGGGAATAGTATAAGGGAGGGAACATTGTTTCAAAATGAAAGTCTATTTTACATCTACTATTTTTGTACCGAAGTCTAGCGCCCTAACCATCAGGCTACAGAGAAGCTCATCACTGCATGGAATTTAGAGGGAAACTTATAGTTAACTGCCAAATTTACATGGATAAAATGACTTGATTGGATTTTACACTACATAAGGCAGCATTAAGAGTCCGTCCGTCTACACACACACACACACACACTTAAAAATCTATAAATACCACACTGGATATATTGTATAATTCAACACCAATTTAGACCTAAATAAGATGATTTTTAAAAAAAGCAACAAAGATTTCTACTTTTTATTTGTAGGTCGGACTAGAATTTCCTATATTATTTTTATAGTAAGAAGTAAGTCGGACAACGATTAGCATTCTGTTATTTTCGGTATAAGCTACTGGTGGTATAATTTCGAAATAACACCGCATTGCCTATAAGCAACAAATTATTTTTTTAGATGATGTGGTATTCCCTTTGTTACAACGTTGTTGATAGTGAAGACTTCTAAAAGTTTTTTTTTTAAATACTGTGTTACATAACCCAAAAAAACAATAAAATAACTACCTGAAACTTGTTCTAAGAAATTTAAAAAATCGTTTAAAACTCGACAAAATACAGTTTCGAACATACACTGTGACTCCTTCCCCCACCCCATGTTTATAGAAGAAGCTTATCATGGTACACTTCATTTCATGTTCAAGAATCGATAACATTAAACTTCTTGCAAAATAAATAAATATTAATTATACTAAATATTTCAAGACAATTGAGGATATTATTTTATCTTCACTGCAAAAAAACTGGGGTGCCCAGGCTTCCCCCCCGGCCCCGGCCTAGAACCGTCTCTGACTCTTAGGTTAAAAAATGAAAGGTCGTTGATCCTGAGTGTGCCCTGCATTATTTTATAAAGAAAATTTAAGCCATTAAGTTTTCTTCTTGTGTCTATGTTTTTAAGTCAAGAGAATTAAAAATGTCTACGTTAGATTTGTGTTGCAGGTTGGGTACCCCGTGTTGTACAATGCGGATAAAGAAATTTTGGACTTATAATATTATAGCGTCGTAATATAGTGTTACAAGATTATAGCGTTGAGATGTGAAAGAAGATGATATTAGCAGTGTCTAAGTTTGTGATAGTGCTTTATTTTATTTATTTATTGGCGGGTGTTAATTATATTTAAAAGATGGCGCGATTTGTAATAAGAACAAAACGAGTTGGTGCTATTAAGGATATTAATTAGTGCGATTACTATTGGGAAATCTTGCTACTTCAAGCTTAAAAAAGTGTATTCTAGTTTAAACACATTGGTTCAAC
>JAGDQP010013629.1:22185-47289 GCA_022664845.1 Lepisma saccharinum
TACTCAGGAGGGTCGATTTCATGAAAGCGCATTTCTTATGGAGCGAAATTCTACTTGCTCCTATCTTCATGAAATCGACCCTCCTGAGTCGATTTGACTTCAGTCTGTGAAAAGTTGCCAAAGTAGAATTTGTAGAAGTAGTATTCGAAAGGTGTTTTTCATTTTGACACAAGAATGACTCCGCAGCTAATTGTGAAAGCAAGTGTGGTCATTCTTCAT
The DNA here is from genome assembly GCA_022664845.1 of Lepisma saccharinum. Lineage (NCBI taxonomy): Eukaryota > Metazoa > Arthropoda > Insecta > Zygentoma > Lepismatidae > Lepisma > Lepisma saccharinum. The sequence continues at coordinate 22,405 of JAGDQP010013629.1, forward strand.
TAAAAATAATAATAATAAAGTCAGATGGAAGAAATGCAGCGGAGCATTTTTTTTTTTTTTTTTTTTCCTCGTTTTATTGATATATGTTCGTATACCAAGCAAACGATGAAGAAGGTTCCATGCGATAACAACTTTAAACAATGGTGAGGGTTACAGATTGCAACATGAACGATTATCGTTCAAAGAACAAACTGAGTTTCGTCTAAATACAGTACAGTAGTATAGATTTTATCAAAACAACGTCGATATATAGAGGTTTTCCAATCAAAACTTCGATATGTCGTGGTCTTCCTGACGAGTCCTTCTATATATTGGAACAAAAACATTACGATATAGAGGTAAAAATACACATAGGAGTAATAGCAGGTTCAAGGGGAATGGAAGAACTTGGATTTATCAAGGAATTCAATATATCGAAGTTCCACTGTACAAGGTAACCAAAGGTTCTTGATGTTTTTGATAGAAACCGAAAGGTATACAGAACATATAAATTACATTTATTCCTCAAAATAATGCCGATCTGCATCCAGCACCTTTTGCCCACGTTCCTGCAATGCCCTGGCGGTAAAACTGGAGGTCTTGGACGCAAAAAAGGTCGAGAGTGCCTGCCACAAGTCTGCGTTATTGGCGAAGGATTTCCCACGAAGGTGGTTGTCCAGGGAATGGAAGAGGGAATAATCTGTTAGCGCAAGCTCCGGGGAGTAGGATGGATGACTGTTCACTAGTGTCTTGTATGGTATGCCGGGTCACAAGCTCCACATGCGGCTTAGCATTCTTGTCAAGAAACAGGACAGTGCAACCTTGCGATTCATCATTGCTGGCTCCTGCTGCAGTGATGGTTTCCAGCTGCTAGCGGCTCGTAGTGTACCACTTGGTGACTAGTCTACCAGATAAGAACATGATTTTGCGTGGTTATAGAGATGGTCTTGTGGTGTGAGGCACAGGGGCTCGCGGTGACAACCAATATCTGGCGCGCTTGAGAGTCTCGTACAGGGCCCACGTTTCGTCGTTGGTGAACGCTCGATCGTATGTAATGTGTTGTAGTGCCGAGAAAGCCACGACAAAACTGCTGACTATCATTCGTTGGTTGTTGTTGGCTTCCTGCAGTGTGTAGAGTATTTGCTCAACTTGTATGCCTTCCTTACCAGGTGTGTAGGTAAAAGACTTTCATCAGAAACCTTGGAAGCCTTCGGCAAGCTCACCACACGTCTGGCAGCTGGCCTGTTCTGTGGGCGCCCACTGCGTGTTTCATCACACAGGAACAAATGTCTCGACCTGAATTTATGGAACCACCTGGTGCGAAATTCTCACCTCCGTGACATTTATAGTAAAAAGAATGTGTTGCAAGCCATAAGTGACCAGTTAAAGCATAGTTTTAAAAGTGTCTTTACGTGTAGAAGAAAGCTGCTTCTCTAAATGCAGTTCAAGTTACTGACCAATTGATACCGGGTGTCTACCAACCTGGAACACGCAGGGAATTTTATAAATCTGGAAAACTCAGAGAAATGTATAATTTATGAGGTGGACCTGTCCACGTTTGGTAGGAGCCACTGCACCGGCAAGGCGGAGATCGTGGGTTCGATTCCCACTGCTGACCGAATTTTTTCAGCGTGTTAAAATCCTGTATTTTAAAGAAATTATCCCCCTTTTTTTTTCACTTGTGAAATACCAATAGGGAACAAGTTGAGACTGGGTGGTGGTGGTGGGATTTTTTAAAAAAGTCATTGCGTGTTACATGTTCCACTATACTGAGAAAGTCAGGGAATTTGGAAAAAAAATATGGAGAACCTGCAAAACCCAGGGAATTTCAAGTCACACAATTAGTAGACACCATGTTAATAGTAATATTCCCACCTCCGTTACTCAGCTGACCACAGAGGTGAGCTTTGATTACGGAGAATGAATGACAAAATCTACAAATAATTGACAATATAGTTCTCAAAATGAAACCACATTTGTATGTAAAGACTTTTTGAGTTTTTTTTTTCAAATCTACCTTCATAATATATTCTTAGAAGATAACTTTATTTTGTTTGAAATACTGTGAAGAGGATAATCCTTGTATGTGGTACAAAGTATAATCCTAAGAAAATTTTCTTATTTACACGCTATGTTCCCTAGTAAAAGTTTCACACTATGTCCTCGCCTCCATGGTCGCTGATTTCTTACAAGATTCATTTATTTGAATAGTAGTGTCCAATTAACTCGGACAAAGGTGTATTTAATCGAAGTTCTACTCTTGTCAGGATTACATCAAAATATCTTTACTTTTAACGCAACTGTAATATTTCGAAAAAGTCCTGTGGAGACTTGACCTTTCCCTGAAAATCGCTCGTGTATGCAGATAATCGTTGTTAATAGTATTTCGCTTCATAATGAATCCATTTATTTTGAATGTATATCTCTTGATAATAAATAATTGATGTTCATTGTAGATCTCTTCATACATTTATGTTGAATGTAGATTTCTTCGTAATGAATACTTTTATGTTCATTGTAGATCTCTTCAAAATGAAATCATTTGTGGGATACCGCGTAAAATGTGCGGACTACGCGAAGCGGCACAACAAGCTGGTTTATCAACCTAAGTCACGAAAATTCCGTTCTGTGAAAGAATTGGGATTGGTTGATATCATTCAGCGCTGCCATCCTCCACTTTCCATTTCGGATGCGGATCCCTTGTGCCCGCGGTGTGTTCAGTATTATCTACGTGCAAAAGAAGAATTGTCAGGAGCATCCACATCAAATACGCAACCTAGTAATCCCACAATGTCACCTTTACGTGACAGTCCATTACTTTTCATGGAGGACGCATTAGTGGCAAGTGTCTCTATTTTTATATAGACTGTTGAGCTTATACGGGTGTCTAGCAGATCATTCCATTGTGTACAGCTGCTTGCTGCGTGGAGGTATTAATCCATAGCATAATGGTCCAGGTACTGTTGGAAACGCGATAAAAATAATGATAATTGCATGTATTTTTTACCCGTACGTTTCTTTAAATGAACAACGTTTAAGTTGACTGAAAATGTACAGGGTTTCCACTGACCTGGAAAAGTCACTTAAGTGTGGGTTTTATGCTTTTCTGGATAGCAGTGAACCCCAACATTTATATTATTATTTATTTTTTCTGTCCGTCTGTCAGTTAAATAGGTTAGTGCGTGCGATTTATGCGGCCATTTTTAATCTGATGATTAAAATTGGAGGCTACCAGGTGGCTGTAACTCAGTTGGTAGAGCGTTGCCTTCGCATTTGGATGGTCCTGGCTTCGATACATGTGGTCGGCCATCCTGCCTGTGGGGTTTTTCCTGTCCCACCCGACAACCAATGCCGGGATGGTGCCTTCAAATTAGGCCGTGGTAGACTTCTTCCCGCGCGCTTTCCGTTACCCTATCCCGACCTAAGCTATAGATGCATAAACGCCATAAATTAATTAAAAAACTACGATTCTAAGTGACAGCCTTTTTTTTTTTTTTAAGCTTTTAAGAATTCGCAGCGTCAGATCGGAAGCAGGTAGGAAGAAACGTATTTCATGTTTTAAATGGGCTGACTAGAGGTCGGAACTTGACCTTAAAAATCCCGAAATATGACCTGATACTTGGAGAATGGGGGGGGGGGGATTACTTTTCATGATATACATTCTTTGATGTCCTCTTTCTGGACCTCGCTCGATTTTTTCGTGGCTTGTTCCTCAATCGTTTCCAGATGTTTATGTATTAGGGAAACGAACAAGGTACAAGGAATGAGCATTGATTTGATAGAGTATTTCTAATTTAGCTTTCACTTACACCCAATTATTCCTAAATCTCTCCAGTGACCTGACCTAATGTCTGCCATCTCGTGGCTCCAGCGTGAGTTATTACAATCGTAAGCGTCAGTTTTGTTTCGTTTTAGCATGTTTGTGTGAAAGATGTATGTAATTACAGGTAAAAAAAAAAAGTTGAAACTAACAAGCGGACTTGTAACAACAAATTTTTTTAAAAAATGACCAGTAAGCCGAAAAACAGCAAAATAAAAATGCGTTTTGCTTCAGTTTAGAGTGAAGTGAGTTGTTTTTATAATTGACATCGTTTCCAAACCCTCAGGAAAAAGTTGATATTTCATCAAGTTCCAAGCCCTAGGGATGATGATGACTTTAAAACTGATAGATTCTTTTCGTTTGATTAGCTTTATTCAATTTTAATAACGTTACTTTACACACTTCGGTACATTGTCATCGGGTAAGTTCAATAACCAATAAACAGACATGCTATATGTCATTGGAGAATAAAATATGAGTCAAACAACACTTACTCGAGTTCCGATCATTCATTGTCCTCGAACCTTATCGATTTAAATTTTGGGTGGTAGGGGCAAGGGCAGTTGTACGTAAATTTTCTTTTGTTAGGTTCGTTTCCAGGGTTAATCCAACTTTTATATCCTCTATATCTGTTCTGTTTGTAAGTGGCCAACAGCTGTATTGGCGTAGTATGTGCACTTGACAGTTTAAATTAGTATTTAAAAAAAAAGAAAAAACTTTACTGATTGCACCACATTAGACTTGAACTCTCTTTCTCTCTTGAAAGCCTATCTAACACTACCGCCCACATACCTGTTGTTGTAAATGATATACTTATTTTGCATTGTTTAGACATGCTGTTTCCAGAGTGATTAAAAAAACACTATTCTCTTGTCCATTTTTAGTTTGCATGCGTTACAGTTTATAGTTTTAATATTGTACTGTCTGGAAATTCGAGAAAAAGGTAACTGACTGAAAATTCAAGAAATTCGCATTTGCTTTAGAACTCATTTAGTACACGGGCATAATTGAATACAGATCCCAGAACTAATAGTTTTGAATTTCAGTAAATTATATTTGTACTTCAAGAAGCGTAAATAGATCGATTGTGTTGGTTTTACGTTGGTTTCAAGGTTTTTCAGTGAGTTTTGTATGGCTTAACCCTGGTTTCTACAATCACGGAAAACTTATTCCTGGAACGTAGCATATATTTTTTTTTTATTTAATATATATTTGTAAACTAGCCAGTCGCTTTGTAATCCCTCACAGCTGTGGCCTGAGCCTGTCGCTTGTAATGCCTCAAATATGTCACGGCTTAAGCATAGCTTAGTGGATCCAAGTTAAATATTAAAACTAAATGCTATGTTCCCGAAATACCTTTTTCCGTGACTGTACACAATATTAACATTTTTATTCCTCTGGTAATGAAACTTTTCAGAGATACTTGAAAGATCACAAGGAGTGTTCTTTAAAGGCTTCCAAGTGTTTGTACTTAAACATGTTATTCTCACAGTTTTTAACTTTCAAGTAACTTAATTACATTACTGATACGTTTATTATTTGTTTCAGATGCCGAACATTAAGCTTCAGAGTTCAGACGGTGAAGTCTTTGAGGTGGACGTCGAGATAGCCAAATGCTCCGTCACCATAAAAACCATGCTGGAAGATCTAGGTAAGTTCCTACACTTTCAGCGAATGTCAAATGTAATCAAAGCGCCGCACGGTATTGCTTTGCAGTGTTAGCTTTTGTCTGTTTAGCATGTATTCTTTAGAACAAATCGAGAGAACTTTTCCTTATCTAGCTTACTTCTTGCCTGAGGTCTCAGCGTTACCACACTTCAATACCACATCCGCTTTTGTACATCCAGATGGTCATGCTTTAGAAGAAAAAAAAAATGTCTTGCCGAGAATTTAATAAAAGGAGATCGGAAAGAAAAAAGTTCAAGTTTAGTATGGACTTGCATGTTCAGTAGTTCACAGTGTTTCGTGGTGTCCTCAAATCTTGCAACGTTAATTCCACTCATTTCCCGACGTCATACGATGATGAAATTTTGCACAGCGAGTGACAATACAATATTCCATTGTTACTTCCATATATTTCTATATATTTTAAAAGCATATTTTAATATGGACTTCTTTATCCTGAAATAAATATTAGCCTGCAACGATGTTGTGTCTAACTGGTTGCAGAACTAGGATTTGGGTCACAAAACATTAGCTTGAGAAAAAGTATTTGAACACCGAAATAACTCGAAAAGATCTTAAACTTTTTCAAAGACATACTTTTCTGAAACAATTGGTACTAACAAGTAAAAAATAATAATTTTGTTTATGCATGACTGAAAAGAAAAGCATGGGGCGCGCCAATTGAACCCCATACTTTTCATGTTAGCCATGCATAAACAAAACTATTTTTAGTTTTTAGTACGAATGGTTTAAGAAAAGTATGTTTATTATTATTATTTATTGCAATGCAAGGAGATTGACAGAAGTTCTTTCCATCTTGGTTTGCAGCGTTGAGTCAGTGACTGAATAACAGATCAGGTAAGGTGAATGTATCTGCTTGCCATTTGTTATTTAGATCCCGAATTTTCAGAAGAAAAGAAAAACTCCTAGACAGAGAGAACAGGAGGGTGCCAAAGTGTAACCATGAACTTCCGTTGAACTGTCTGTGTAAAGCATCAGATTGGGAGACCCCCATACGAATAAAAGGTGTCAAAGGTGTGCTCATGCAAGTTGTATTTAGCGGGAAACCATCTAGCATAATGCCTTTCATCAACCTTTAGATTTTCATGGACCGGGAAAAAGAGAGGAAATTTTTTCACTGACCGGGATAGTACATTAAAGCAAATGGCACCAAGCACGAGTCTTTAGCAATTGAAATTCAAGTGTTCTTATTTCGTAGGTGTCCAAAATTGAGTCACTGACTCCTATAAAGAAAAGTATCAGTTAACATGTAGACATTTTTCTCCGTTAAAACTTTTGTTGATAGACTAAAATCCACACATCTACTGAAATTCCTTAACGTTCAAGGTATTTGGATACACTGGTAACGCTGCTATGTACGTAACTCAATTCACGTTGGCATTCTGAATTTATAGTTATGGCAAATTTATGAATCTTTCAGAGCCAATAAGATATCTTTGTAGTTCTAGAATTTCTGATAGAGAGCAGGGAGAAATGCCTTATAATTTTTATTTTATTTCAAGTTCGAGTGCAGCAACCTATTTTATTATTGGAGTTGTAGGAAGCAAAGGAAACCTTAGATCTTAACTTGTGAGCTATCAAAATCAACAACAATTAACACAATATACTAATTCGCTGTAGATCGGTAAACAAATTCACTGACCGGTGGTTGAAAATCATAGACTTAGCAAACAACTTCTGTTGTCATGTGTAGGTTAAGTATCCTGTATTTGAAATGCTTGCGACCAGAAGTGAGAGAGATTCGAATTTTTGAATATTTGTTATTTTATATAATGAGATTGATCTTACGCAGAACCTGAAGGTAATTTTTATACAATATGACGTATTTATTTTGTGCGTGAAATAATGTTTATGTACTTTGGACCATGAGAAAGCAAAATTATTGTCTCATACGTACTTAACAGTTAAAAAGAGAAATGTACCATTAATACAATGAAAAAAGTAAAAGGTTGAGGGTAATTAACTAGCACCAGAATACATGTACAAGCAGTTGCAGGTTTTCTGTTCACGACATTGGTGTGTTTTAATTAAAACGTTACTCTACAATTCTTAGTTGAAGAAATATAAGGAACAGTTAAGGGCCCAGAAAGCATTTTGGTGGATGACGAGTCAATTTGCCTCCGTAACAACTGTTTTTGTCGTAGAAATCTCGCTTTAATTTTTGTTTAATAAACTGGATTTTCCGCTAGTTGCGTCGGCTCTCAAAAGGTTTTAGAGAAGGAATACTCAGTCTCTTGAATTTGATTTGGTTGCTCCATATTGAGCACACTTAAGAAATACTTTTAAATGAAATGTATTTATGGTTTCGAGGAACCTTCGGTTGGGCCTACGTAAGAAATAACTCCGCTACATATTGTCACATCAATTGCCTTTTTTGTGGACGACACTGGTTTCTCAGGTTATAGAACACATTGTTATGTGGGGTAAACGTGATTAGAAGCACCGTTACTACCTTTATTTTTCTCTTAATAGTTTAAAATTAACTCTAGCTCTGAGATTTATGGTTAAGAAACAAGAATATGAGAAGTTTGTCTGCAAAGCTGAAAGTTTAATTTATTTGGCAAAACGTGTATATCGAAGGTATGTGTCATATTCCACACAAAAAACTTGATAAGAATCACCTATCAACTCAAAATAATCAAAAAAAAGGGTTGAGTACATTGTTTTGTCTGTGCTACAATAGGGAATACCGTTGAGTTGCCGTTGCTGATTTTCTTTTGTTTTTCGTAGGTATGGATGAGGAAGAGGAGGAGGTGGTTCCCCTTCCAAACGTGAATTCAGCCATTCTGAAAAAGGTAATCCAATGGGCTACCTACCATAAAGATGATCCCCCACCACCAGAAGATGATGAAAACAAAGAGAAACGAACCGATGACATAAGCAGTTGGGATGCAGACTTTTTGAAAGTCGACCAGGGAACACTGTTTGAGTTGATTTTGGTAAGTGGTTGTATACTGTGTTTAAAATATATTTAAAACCTTTGCAAATTGGTCTGTGAACAGTTTCATTGTTCTGTGTTGTCAATCTCAAGTAGGTTTTGGGGTTTGTTAGAAACGAAAAATTGCCACAGCTTAGCAAGCTTAGAAATTTTCCATGCATATTCCTTTTCTTCCGCAGCTTCCTAGAAATACTCATGCTTGTGTTTGGTATAAATTTAGGGACTACACTGATAAGTTTTGAAAACACTTTACAGCACTACCGTTGGTTGGTCTGTAAGTGTATCTTGAGTGATTTCTGTCGTTCGGTACGTCATTGTTTATCGAGTTTTTTCATCCGCTAAATACCGTATTTACTCGAATATATGCGTCCCCCCCCCCTTTTTTTTTGGTCAAAATTGTGGGATCAAATTCTTGAGGGGCACAATAATACATAATCGCATAATACATTTTTGGACATGTGGGTAATAAACTGATTCTCAAAACAACAAAACCAAATTTTTAGGGGGCGCTTATATTATAGTAAATATTATTTGTCGGGAGACGGCAGGCAGTATGTGGGTACATTGGCGTACTATTAGCACTGATTTCTGGAATCTAGCATTTTCTGCTTGTACCAGACAATTTCCATCACAAGCTTTGTAGTGCTTTATATATATATATATATATATATATATATATATATATATAACTCCAATGGTCAAATTTTCGGGGGAGGGATGTGGTGGAATGCCATTCCCCTAATTTAGAGAAAGGCAATTAACCATCGCCCTACTTTTCAGAAACTGCATATGCTTGATGCATGGAAATCATCTTCGTGAACAGATTAATATTGTAACAATTCTTGCGATTTCACATAAATTTTGCACTACGATTTTTTTTTAAATTTTATTTATGTGAATAATACCAGTTCCCATAAACCTGGAAAGTCAGGGAAGGATTTGGAAATTTACCAACATTTAGGGAGTTGCATGAATATTTCTTGATAGGGAAAATGAGGGTAGGATTTCCTGGAGGTTCCTAGTAATTTATATTTGTTTGGAAGCAATGGTATCTGCAATTTTCATGTAGTCAGGCTTTTTCTGCTGCTCTTTGTAGGTTCTTCATTTCCACCTGTGGCATGTCTTACAATTTGAGGCATATTTTTACCGGTTTTCTTTACTTCTTTTCAGACTTTTTTTTTTCATGCTAGACTAGGTTAGCTCTTGTAAGCTTGTATTCATGGGGTAAAGGATCTCTCCTCCTCCCCCCCCCCCTCTCTGACTACATCATGGTTCCCATTATCACTCTGATCAGGGTAAAAGTATATAAATACTGTAATAATATATGTTAGGTTTCCTAATGTCGGTATGTTTATTCAGTCTGTATTTATATGATTGTACAGGGTGTCCCAGAAAGTTGACCCTGATTAGAAATGCTCATAGCTCTTTACTAGAAGTAGATATTGACAATATTCAATACTACGATACAGTAAATCATAAAGATTTAGTCACTGTCCGTTCATTTCATTTCACTCAAGGAGATCACAGCGAGCCACGTGCAAAATGTCTAGATAGGAACCCTATCTCCTGTATTTGTCAGTATTTCTCGTGTTACACTTGCAATTTCTTGAGGGATTCGAGCGTGTCTACCACCCTGGAACACTCAGGGAATTTTATAAACCTGGAAAACTCAGGGAAATCTATAACTTATGAGTGAAACTGGGGGAAAATTATGAGGTGGGCCTGTCCACAGTTGGTAAGAGCACTACCCAAGGCAAGGCGGAGGTCGTGGGTTCGATTCCCAATGCTGACCGGATATTTTCAGTGTGTCAAAATCCTCTTATTTTAAAGAAATTGATTTTCTTTCACTTGTGAAATACCAATAATGGACAAGATGTTTGGACTGGGTGGTGGTGGGATTTTAAAAATATGTCATTGGGTATATTATTTACATGTTCCGCTATACTAAGAAGTCAGGGAATTTCAAGTCGCAATTAGTAGACACCATGGATTCGTTCGCGTAATGTTAATAAATTCGGTATAGGTGTGACATACACCAAACGTGTTTTACATAGCCCCACGAGAAGAAATTTAATTGGATCATGTCTGGCGTTCTTGGAGGCCATTTGACAGAACCATCCTTTCCGATCCACATAGCGCTTTTTCTTGCGGCGATAACGACATTTGTACATTTACATATTAAGAATTTAATTTTTATGGCTTTAGCGTTAGGCTGGTATAGGGTAGAAGAAGTCGGCCAGAGCCTAAGTTCAGGGTGCCATTCCAATATTTGGTGGTGTGACTGACGGAAAAAACTGGGTCCACTTCATGAATAATTTATTACGAACTAATATACAGGATATTGCAAAATAACACCGACAAAACCGCCTCATGATATTCCGGACATGAAAAAAAAAACCTGTCGACGGTCCACAAATGCCTCGTTTCCGCGCTACAGACCTCCGAAAGCGTGGGAAAATTAAATTTTAGAGCTTGATATCCCCAATACCATTAACAGTAGAACTGAGTCGGCATGGTGCCCTCAGACTTCAATCAATTCAAACGTGCATATTCCAAAATTGTGCAATGGATGCGTAAGGGATTCCCCAAAGGAAATAGGAAATTTCTAAACATTTCTTCGGCGTAAATTAGTGGGTCGATGAACGGGTCTTCTTCCCGTATCAGTACAGATGATAGACATAATCACCGCCATCTAACAGGACAATTACACCAAACATTTACTTAAATGTATGCAATTCTGACTCCTTTTGTTATGCAATATCCAATAATTTTGAAAAATTATCCTGTAAAGGAAACCTGCTTGAGAGGTATCGACCTGGCGCAAACAAATTATTATTATTACCTGGTTGGAAATGACACCATTTATGTTTATTTCGACCCTTCTTTTATTTCAGAATTTCTGGGAATTACATTTTTCCTTAGGGAATCCCTTACATTCCCATTGCACAATTTTTGAATTTGCGTTTTGCAATAAAGCAGATATCAAGTCTTTGAGGGTACAATGCCGCCTCAGTTCTATTGTTGATGGTATTGGGATGTTCTCCACGGCCTATAGCGCCGAAACGAAGCATTTGTGCGTCCTCAATTTTATTATTATTATTATTATTATTGTTTTCATGTCTGGTGAGATAGTTTTGTCCATATGATTTTGTAATACTCTGTATACTAGGGAGGAGCAAATCTATCCAGTTCCTGATAACAATAGAATCGGTGCCAGGATTCGTATCTTCTAAACTGAAACTGAGGACCCGGATGTGGGTTTTAGAACCGGTTTCCTAGACCTGAATCTTGGAACCAGAGCCAAGATTCAGATTCGGGCATTCCATTCCACGATTCGGATTCTTGGTTCCAAATACCAGATCCGGGTCTGAATTACAAGTTCGGTTACTCATTTCCAATGCTGTCAGGAAACCGGATTCATCTGCTTATCCCTATTATATACAAGTTCGTAATAAAATATTCTTCAATACGGACCAAAAGTTTTTCCTCAGTCACACCAGATAAATATCGGGATCATACTGACCCACTTCGTGCATCCTTTTCCCTACCCTATACCAGCCTTAGCCATAGATGCCTAACGCTAAAGCCATAAATAAAATTCAAATTGTTAATATGTACCATAAGTGCTTTTCGTCCGCAGGCCTATGACGAAAGTATTTTTTATCGGGCGATCCCATTATCGTCACAAATTATAATTTTCATGGTAGCTGTATAGAAGTATGACCAACATATAAGAATTTTTTGAAATGTCCAATTTTGAGAAAATCAAATTTGAAAATTTCGAGAGAATTTTTGAGAAACGAAATTTTGTACAATTCTATCAAGTGACGTCAAACAAAAGGTTGTTACAAGAGCTTATAAAAAAGTGAGCCGTCTCTTATCTCTGTAGTTCTAACCATTGATGAGTAACAAGAAATGCTGTAAATTAAAAACAAGGAAAATTTGATTGTTTTTGTGAGTTTTGAACATTAATTAACAAAAAACCAACTAACTCTATGGCTTATGGAACTCGTAAGTTCATCGTCGCAGTAACAAACGTTCGCCATTGGATTCTATCCTGAGCAACATCAAGCCAGGTTTCATCACGAACACCTGGTGATCAATCTCTTCTAATATTGTGCTCCCAACGACGTCTTGATCTTCCCAATGGTCTTCTTCCATCCGGCCTTCCAACCAGGATAGAATGTAATCTTCGTTTTCCCCCCATCCGAGCTACATGGCCTGCCACCTTAGTCGTCGCGATTTCATTATTTTTATAACATTTGGTGAATCGTACAGTTCTTCATTATGCAGTCTCCTCCATTCTCCAGTCATCTCGTCTCGTTTCGACCCGTATATCTTTCTCAAAATCTTATTTTCAAACACGTAATTTATGTCCATCTGCTAGGGTCGTACTCCAACTTTCGCAACCGGAAAGTAAGTATTACCGGCAGAATAACCGTTCTCTCTGTTTTCATTTCCTTGATATTAATCGCGGTGTTAGAAGTTTTTGGACTGGATAGAAACACGCGTTGCCTGATAGATACTAAATGGCTCTTTATTTCTTTCGTGCCCTCATTTTTGCTTGTTACGTATGCTCCCAAGTATTTAAATTTGTTTACTTTCTCTATGACCTAATCTCTAATTCTTATATTTTTATTTCTTTCATTCCCTGTATTTCGGCTTATCGTGTACTAATAAAAGAAAAATACTGCGTCAAAAAATCTGAAGAACAAAAATCACGTGTAAAAGCAATAAACCAAAAGATCACACTAATTCGAGAGGGTAAGTTTTTTTTTTAATTGTTGAATTGACGTGGAATAACCCAATTAATTGTATGAGTATTTGGAGATTGTATGACACGTATTCCGTATTATCACTAACAATTTGAACGTTTTCCTTGTGTGTTCTGTTCAGTGTTTCTCTCTCATTGTCTGGGACACTAGTCTGAAAAAATTAATAATAAATAAAGGCGTAAGGTAAGTGATAGCCACTGGGAAAAACCCGGTAAGAGTTTTTTTTTTTAATCAAGGGTTATATTTTTAGTGTTATTATTATATTTGAGTTATTTTATAACTTAGCGATTACCGGTACTACGGATAATGTTTCATTTATAATCTTGTAACTTAGTGGTCGCCTGGAGGAACATAGGAGTAGCAAGCACTTTCTACTAAAGAGAGTTAAGCATTTTATACTGTACTTGTACAATGCTTTCCATAATTCTTGTCCCGTTTTTGTTTCCAGTTGTAGGCTAGAAAGAATCCATGTTTTTTTTACCGAGATTTTTGCAAGCACATAAGGAGGGTATTTATTTAAACATTGAAAAAGGCTAAGTACGTAAATATTGAACGAAGATTTCGTCTGTTTTCGTACCACAAACTCCGAAAGTGATATTTTTTTCGTACGGGAAATCAGTGTTAACACGTTCAGAGACAGATAAAATTATGAATATTAGAGGAAGCAATGTAGTACTAGATTTTCGCGTACTCCAGGACATGGACGACTAGTGTGTCAAGAGTGACAAAATGAGATGAGATATACGTTGTTCCATGTTTCAGTTGTAGTTTGTTTTTCTTGTAGACAAGACTCGTTGGTTATGCATCTTGAGAGGAAATAGTCAATGTCGGGTTGAGAGATGTCCCGTATGGTTGGCGATTGGTGAAGATGCCTATCCAGGGCTTGGGGTACTGGAAATGTAGTACTAAATTGCTTCCGGCAATATGTGCTTCGTATTCAGTTTTGTGTTTGCCTGAACATGAAAAATATCACTTCCTTAGTTTTCGGCAACGAAACACTACGAAACGTTTGTCAAATCTTGATTCACTTAGCTCGCCTTCGCAGAAAGAACGAAAGAGACAGAAGAGAGAGAGCGAAGAGAACGTCACTGATGTTAGTAAGAAGGCGCATACAGCTAATGCATCAAGCAGTGACAAAAAAGATAAAAACGCAGTAGAGGAACAGACAAGTATCGTACCGTCTATTACACGATATCTTGTGATTAAAGTAATGAGTGAAACAGAAAATCCAAGTGGTTTGAAGGGGTTATCCCCTTTCGTAATACAAAAACAACTGAATCACGTTGCAGGTGAACTTAAGCATGTTAAAAAGCTTCGCAACGGCACCTTGCTCGTAGAGACCTCCAATAATAAACAGTCTACTAATCTCCTAAAGCTGAAAACCCTAGGACCATTCGAAGTTCAAGTTGAACCACACCGTCAACTGAACTTTTGTCAGGGCGTAATAACTTGTTGGGACTTGCAGGATGTCCCTGAAGAGGAGATTAAGAATGAACTGGCCAGCCAAGGTGTAGTCAACGTTAGGCGGATTAAAACACGTAAGAGTGGCGAGCTGCAACCCACGAGCTCGCTAATTTTAACGTTTGCCATGCCACAGCTTCCTAAGGACGTGAAGGCAGCCTTCTACTGCTTGCCTGTCCGTCCATATATACCCAGTCCGCTCCGCTGTTTTAAATGTCAGCACTATGGACACACCAGCACGTCGTGTAAGGCGACCTCTGCTGTTTGTGCAATTTGCGGAACCAGTAGCCATGGTGAGGATCCTTGCACATCACTGAAACCTCAGTGTGTCAATTGCAAGGGTGAACACACGGCCTGGTCGCGGGACTGTCCTATATTTCAGGAGGAAAAACGAATTCGAGAGCTGATGGTCTTAGAGAAAATATCCGCTGGTGATGCTAAACGTCGATTACGTGATTCTCAGCGCACCCTTCCCTCTGGTGCGTTTTCACATGTTGTAGCCAGACTAGCAGTTAAAACTGTCTCGGTTGGTACGCAGACAGTTAATGTATCAACACAAACAGTGTCTGATGTGCATGACGACCCTCCGAAGCCGCCCAAAGAATCGGAGGCTCCTCTCCATATGCCGACGCAGAGTCAGGGACAAAAAACACCTGTGCAGAGCTCTAGAACTCCACGGGCTAAGACTACTTATAGTCCGTATAAAGTCTCGAAGTTAGTTCGAACTTCGCCTCTCACTACAAGCATAAAGACTCTGACGAACGTTCTGTCTGCTCAGTTAGCTGAGGACGAGTTTGCACATACTATCGATGAACCAAGTTCATCTTTGGCTGCAGACATGATTCAGGACCACTTAATGGATATTGATTTTAATCTCGGGGGCAGGAAAGGGAAACTTAGGTATAAACCTAAACTTAAACGGTAATATTTTACTTGTTTTCGCAGAGATTTTTATGATTACCGTTTATTTTTTATGATTATGCTCCATTGCTGTTATGTTTTATAGTGTAGTTTTGTTTTATCTTGTGAAGTCCCATTTACAGGCTTCCGTTAAGTTTTATAGTGTAGTTTTGTTTTATTTGTAAAGCCCCGTTTACAGGCTTGGTTTTTATTCTGATTGTGAAGACCTTTTACATCTTCATCTTTTATATTCTTTTATTATTTTAATTAACAGTTATTTTTAGACGTGACAAAGATAAGGGGCTTCCCCGTATCGGGACGGGCGTAAGCCATAGTGCTGTTACCGCCCATAAAATTCATTTTATCATTTATTGATTCACTTAGCCGTATTCAATATTTGCATTCTTCCCTCACGATTGATTACTTCCATTCCAAAATTGGAAGGAAAAGGGAAACAAGAGTTACGGAACACACAATATATTAAGCATATAGGCTACTGTATATTCTCTCAGAGATAAACTTATTGCTTAAGGCCAATGTAAAGCCAAGATGAAGGACAAGAGATGGCAGTATATGTCTAATGTATTTTTATCGTTGTACGAAATTTCAATGATGCTCCTACAAATTCAAACCTAGAGAGTTCAAACTTTCAGGGGAAAAAAGACCATAACCAATTGTAGAGTTCCAACCGTGACATTTTTTAATTTTCTTTCTTGTTCATTGTTGAAAGTGCTTCATTGTTATATCCGTAACAACAGTGACACGATTTTAACAATGAACAAGAAGGAAAATGAAAAATCGGTACGGATAGAACTCTACAATTGGTTATGGTCTTTTTTCCCCTGAAAGTTCGAACTCTCTAGTCTTGAATTTGTAGGAGCAGCATTGAAATTTCGTACAACGATAAAAATACATTAGACATATACGGAGATAGTGCTGCCATCTCTTGTCGTACATCTTGGCTTTACATTGCCCTTAACTGATCTATGTTATTCTGACACAGGTTATTTACCAACAGATATTATTGTATTTTACATGCCTTAGTTCGTAATAGATTTTAATGCAAATTATGTCAAACTGTGTCCTTGTACATGAGGACACTGGTAAAACATTATTCATCAATTGTCATTTGTGAATGGCCTGATTTAAGTGCCTCAACATAGCATTTTTTTTTTTTTTAGTTTTATTTTCATTACGACAGTAACATTGAGAACTGCAACTCACAAGCTCCTTAAAATGTATGATACAAGTAAAATAGGGTGCTTTCACAGTCCTCGTTCACGTACGTATTCATATAAATGGCAAACACAGGTTATTTGTAACTATAAGGAAACTAATATCAACGTTTTCCTTTGTAAAAGGAAGATTTTTTTTATGGACATCGTTTCAAAATAATAACTTTCTTCTTTCGAGGGACACCCTGTATTATACGCTGTGCTTTTGATAAGAGAACTGCCTTGTCAATATTCATATCTATGTAGTGACTCAAAAACTGGCAGGACCTTTTCATCTGGTTTGGTTTTACCATTTACAGAATTCGCTGTAAGTTCATATTGCTTTGTTTCTCTTGTATAGGCAGCTAACTACTTGGATATCAAGGGCCTGTTGGATGTAACCTGCAAGACTGTAGCCAACATGATCAAGGGGAAGACTCCTGAGGAAATCCGAAAGACCTTTAACATCAAGAACGATTTCACCCCAAGCGAGGAGGAGCAAGTGCGCAAAGAAAATGAATGGTGCGAGGAAAAGTGAACAGTCTTCCTTGTATATGCTGAAAATTTCGGTTCGTTAACGGAAAAAAACAAACCAAAACAAAATTGTTCGCTACAGAATTTTTACATACAATGACTGTATTTTAGTTTGATTTTACGATATTTTTTTTTTTTTTTCATAACTTTTTTCCTGGAACCTTTGAAATTTCGTAAGTCACATGATAAAGTGCTTGTATATTGGACCTTTCCAGAATTCCAAAAAAAATCTTCTGCGTATAACTAGTTATTATTAATACTATTTTGCCATAAAGAAACTTGTTTATAATTTATAACAACGAGCTTTTGTATATATATATATATAAATATCACCGTGAAGTTAACAGATATTCACAGACATATACCATGAATGTATTTTTTTTCTTTTGTTAGGCATACTCTTGCATGCATTTGCAGTTGACACACGTGTACCTTTTCTTCAGGTAACCTGTGAATGTAAATTTTCATTCCTAATTCACCACCACCTTGGTTTTCAAACAAGTCGTATATGTAAAGATAAATTCTGCAAATTTAGAGTGGTATAATAAAGTGGATATTTGAATAAAGCCAGTCTCGTTATAATGTGTGTAGTTTGTACTGTTGCTTATTTGTGTGTTCTGTTCTTTAGGAGTTGAGGACGGTTTTTCATACTAAAACCATTTTGAATAGGGTGAAAGACACGCTTTTCGGACGGAGCTTTTGGGGCAGGGCTTTTTCACAATAGTTTTTATTATTATTTAGGTATTACTTTTTTTTTCCAGTTTTATTAAGAACATTCATGTTAGAACATTAGAGCAGTTTGGAAAAAATTCCTCCCAATAGTTCCCTCCAAGCATTTGCCTTTCTGTTAGTAGCTGATCAGATGCAGAAAAAACATTCGGTATGTGGTTCCTAATGTGTTTTATTAGCATCACTATACAGCAGGCGTGTGCAACTTGGAACTGGGTGGGCCAATCAAAGAGTAGTAACTGGTGTCGCGGGCCTCACTGTTGGTATTATCATTTTTACGACAATTTAATAGTATTACATTCAATGATGGAAGATGTTCATCGTAATTAATATCACAATAACACAAAACAACTGTTATAATGGTAACCAAAATATTTACTCACTAAAATGAAGCAGAATAATGTATTTACACGTAGTTTTAGTGAGAAACTTGACCCTTCATGTCCTGAACGAGTCTCTCAGCGTTCGGGGGTACACTAGATGTTCCTACGGTGGACATCTGTTATCCTTGACCTCTCCTTGGACTTGACCCGCTTCATGCGCGAGAAAGAGTTGCTCACATAGATATGTGCTGCCAAACAATGCCATGGTCCTCATGTTGAAAAGAGTTAACTTGTTGCATGGAAAGTATTTCGCATAAAAATCTTGTAAGCAGGTGTCTTGAAATACCCTTTCAAAGCAACAGCTTCCTCAAGGTCAATGAGCTCCATCTGCAGATTGTCAGTACTACTACTAACGTCAACGCTGAATGGTGATAAGAAAATACTGAATTTCACTTCCGTCGTACTGAAGTCTATAAATCGGACATTAAATTCTTGAAACAAATCTGCCAATGAGTTTGCGTAGAAAGGGAAGTTACAGAATGATTTATTACGCTGCAACAGGGTTGGAAAGTGGGAAGCACTTTTATTCCTCATTTGATCTTCTCTCAGTTTTAGCTTCCTTTGAAAGGATTTTTGACATGTCCATAAAGTTCATGAGCCACCTGATCTTGTGTCTGCAACTTTGAATTCAGATCATTGAAGTGACAGGTAATATCCACAAGGAATGGAAGGTCACACAACCACTTTTCATCGCTTAACTGCGCCATAGGTTTTCTTTTCGTGTCCATGAAAAGTGCCACCTCTTTGATCAGATTATAGAAACGCTGCAGCATCTTTCCGTTGCTCAACCAACGTACTTCAGAATAGTAGATCAGATCCTCCTCCGTTTCCAGTTCGTCTAGAAAGGCTTTCAATTGGCGGTGATGGAGGCCTCTCGACGTTATGTAGTTCACACAAGAAACCACTGTATTCATGACATAGGCAAATTTCAACGTTTTGGTACAAAGATTTTCCTGGTGTCAAATACAATGGAAAAAAACACGTTACTGGTATCAACTAATTCTTCCATTACTTTTTTACAGCCCCTACATTCGGTCCAACCATTGAGGGAGCTCCATCAGTCGATACCCCACACAGTTTTCCCCATTTAAGCTCAAATTTGTTAATGGCGTGCTTTACCTCATTGAAGATCTCTCCCCCCGTAGTGCTATCGCTCATAGGTTGCAAGGCTAAGCATTTCTTCTGTGCAATGGAAATCTTGATCCACCCCTCGGACGAAAATAGCCAACTGGGCTGTGTCAGTGACGTCACAGCTTTCTTCATCCAAAGCTGTTGAGAACGCCTCGAATTCATTGACAAGATTCTTCATTCTCGATACAAATCGTCTGCCATGCTGCCTATGCGCCTAGCGACTGTCCAGCGAGACAAACTGCTTTTATCTGGACATAAAACGTGTGCAACTGCGACCAAACACACTATCACAAAGGCACCATCAGAGTAAGACTGGCATTGTTTTGCAATTTTTTTCACTAACAATGAAACTCGCGCGAACAATTTCATTAACATCGTCGTTTTGTTTTCTGAAAAGTAGTTGCTGAACGTTTTTCTTCAGGTTGTTTATTTTGTCTTGGCGAAGCTGCCGTTGTAAATCATCAAAGCTGGAATGTTTTGAAATATAATGTCTCTTCATGTTATACTCCATTACAGCAATAACTTCCTGGCAAAGTGGCTTACCTCTCTCACTGACGAAAAAGTAATCGTGGGTCCATTTTTCGTGAAACACGCGACCTTCGGTATCAACTTCTCTTTTCTGTGACGATAACATTATTAACTATACCTACTAAGTTAGCACAACACAACACAAAAATCACACAAACACTACACCTCACGGTACAGTCACCTAACACTGCATCACACACAAGGAAGTCGTTAACAGTGTGCAAACAGACCTATGCAGACAAGAACAAAAAATCCAACTGCCGTGGCCATGAACCGTTCGTTATCTTTCTCGTGTGAGCCGCACTCGAGGTCGGTGTTGCCAACGTAGCGTCTCTGTCGCTAGATCTAGCAATTCTTATACCGAGGGAAATTTCCCTACCAACTGCTCTAGTTCCGCGCTTGCCCAGTGCTTGTCTTCACAGCGTTGCCACGTGTCGCACTGCGTGATCGGTGGAAAATTTCCTGTTCACCCTTAACAGATTTTGTAAAAAATATATATATATATATATAAATTCTTCCCGCAGGCTGGCTGCTGTACAGTATGTAATTCTATTAGAACCGGGAGTGGCTTCTCGTATCTGTTATGAATCCTAGAAGAAATTAGTATAAGGTTGTAGCAGGTAACTTTCATATGAAAGCTGGTAGAAGGGATTTTTAAGATTTTATTTTCCCCTTGCAGCAAATGGATAATGAGTAAGGAATTGTATTTTGAAACCCAAGTTATTTTGGGGAAGGAGTTCAATATAAGGCGCTCTTATTATTATTTAATGTTTAGATTTACTGAGTGTGTAAATACAAAAAATCCTGGCATTGAATCACACACACCCTTCATTTCCTACGGGGCTTCAAACGCCGAAAATTGCCGGATTTCGGGCTTAAATGAGTTCTCATGGGGAAGGGGGGGGGGAAATTGAATTTGGTGTCGAAGCCGTGTATGTGACCAATTTACAGTAAAAATTGCGCATTTCAAATAGCGTAGTAGTACAGACATACAGAAATTTCAATTACTGTGAGTTGGGCACATACTAGGCTTCCTTGACACCCAATTTCAATTTTTTAATGACCCGTCTGAGATATTTAAGCCCGAAATTGTGCATTTTCGGCGAGATGCCATGTTTGAACTTCGTAGATGGGGTGTGCCATGATTTTCTTGCATGGAGACACTAAAAACGCAATAATTGCATCTTTATATTGAACTCCACACAGCACAAAAAAAAAATGCATTTTTTTTTCTTTCATAATTGTTCAAACAAAAGAATCCATTTTTGAGAAAAAGTATTTCCAAATCTTAAAGTACACATCTGTTTGTGATTTCTCTCCTGGTTTTTAAGATACTAAGGCTTCCGTACGTGGGTACGGGAGCAGAAAACTCCATCCGCTATGTTTGAACTATGGTCGCCTCGGGAGACATAATGGCGTAACTTGTTTTAAAAAAAAGTTTTCTGATATCTTCAGACATGTAGAAAGTGATGTACAAAAAAAAAAAAAAAAAAAAGTATTTTTCTCCAGATTTTCGGAGGGGGCTATAAGCTGAAACTGCAGTCACTTCCTAACAGTGGACATACACATCGCTGATGCTATGGTTGCATGGCCACCGTAAACTGTTCTTTAGGGGTCTCTCTCATCCACTGGAAAATGGCTGATGCAAGACCAGAACGAGGTGAAAATATTCAACTACGGAAAGTGCCTTCTATCGTTGGAAAGCGGATGTGTTCATGGGGAATCACTTCAAAGTTGTCTGTTAAGAAACTGCTCAACGAGAGCCGTGTAATGAGCAGGAGCGTTGTCTTGAAAGCGTGCTGTTGCAGCCGGCTGATTTTCATGGAAACTGTGAATGAGGTGAACGTCGAAAAAATAGTATCGATGTCTCATCCAGACATAAATGATGGAAACGACAGCACCGCTCGTAATAGAATAACGCGTCAGGATTTGCCATATGCCAATTTGTTCCCTCATCGAGTGAGTGTAATCAGGGTGTAAAAAGTTTTTGCACGCTATGCTCATACACTGGGATGTGCTTCCTTTTAACTGTTCATTTCTTCACACCGTACTACACTTTGACCGCTATGGTAATAATGTGTAAGTGGGCACGGGATGCAATCTACTTCTGTAATGTCACTACACGATTTTAGTGCACTAACACTGTCCACTATACATACACTGCCTTATAACAGTTTTAGGTATATTTATAGCAAAGCTATTGCTAAAGGAATCTTATAATCCCGCTCAGGATGTCCGTGTCCAGAAATTAAATCTCAACTACAACGTGCAGACAGATGCTTGAGGTTTCATTGTAAAGGTCTTTACTAAACTAACTCAGGCCTCTCTGGAATTATCCTAAATGGCCGTGCCAGCCCATTTTCTAAAAAAAAGAAAAAAAAAACGCGCCTTCCGTTGGCGGGGTGGGGGGGACAAGTGGTTCGGTGCCCGCGCTAAACTGTAGGTCCCGTCCTTAGTAGCTTACCAGCTCGTTTAGGACGTTAATAGCAATTCAATCAATTTAGCTGCGACCAACTTTGCATAAACATTATTCGACAAAATGCAAAAAACATTGAGACGTTGCCAAGAAACCCACTTTCGGTGTTGCCAGCCTATTTTCTATCTTTTTTTTTTTTAATTTATTGTTTTAGACCTAGCAACACCAAATTTGGCATAAACATTGTTTGACTCATAGGAACATACCCCAGAACCCCGTTGTCAGTGTTGCCAACACAATTATTTTTTTTTTAATATTCTAGGGATGGGTCGGTACCAGAATTTCGCGATACCGATGCTTATTTCTGACCTTCGATACTTCAACATTATAATGCAAATGACATAAGTAATAGAGATGGATCGATAGCAAAATTCCTGACGTTCGATACTTGGTACTTTCTTCAATATTCTTCTACAATGCAAATGGTACATACTTAATTAAAAATACCTAGGCAGTTACGTAATATATAAATTAGAGATAGGTCGATACCAGAATTTCTCAATACTCGACGCTGGTACTTTCTTTTATCTTCGGTACTCTATACTTCCTTCCAGTATTCGATTTGCTACAAATTACGAAGGGGAATGATATTTGGAAACAACCACCGAGGATGAAATCCTCACGCACCAAGGAATTCCCCCCCACCCCATCCCGCCGGCAAATGGAACACTGCTGGCGGTTTCCATCTCAAAACAGGCAGGTAGACCCAAAATATGTGTGATCACCCCCTCCAATTTTGTTGAAAAAAATTATGGTAGTTTTTTCCTATTGGAAATATGAACGGTACAGAAAGGATTTTTGCGAAAAAATAAAAAATGGCTGAGTTAAAGACCGTTCAAAATTGCCTGTCCCCGAGTCAACAGTGAAAAACACGTAAATCATATGTTGAAATGAATACTGCTGGAAAACTATAAAAGCTACAGACATGATTTTATTTTTCAATCTGAAGAACATAAATTATGTTATCAATAGTCATAGGAAGAACTGTAATTGTACAGGATGATAGAAAAAAAAATGACAAATTACGCTGAAACTTTGTAATTTTTTTCTCCGAAAAACCAACAACTGATCAAAGTTCTAATACCAATGTTTTTTTCTTTCTCTCTCTGTCCTGGGGTACGTAGTTTTTGTACCATTTGTCAACAAAAATGCCAGAAGTGAAGAAATGTCACATTTTTCTAACCACAATATCTCAAAAAATCTGAAAATTTTACCATATGATACGTAGTTGACTGATGGAAGCAGATTTCCGGATTTCTGCCTTTGGAACATTTGTTTTACAAATTTTTAACACTTACGATCTCCCGAGATTTTCCGAGTTACAGCGTTATAACTCCAAAACTGTGACAGGGAGCGCCTGTACATGAAAAACAGGGCACGCGATAAACTTTTTATATTCTGTGCGTTTGCTCATTTGTATATATGTTATCTATATTTGTTTTAAAAAGATATTAAGAGTATAAAGGTTCTAGATTAGCGTCACAAGAAGTGAATATTTACGCCAATCATTGAGTATAAATAATATGTTCATTTTGCTTTTAATAATGCTCAAGCGGCAGAAAATAAACTTATTCAGAAGGCCGCTAGAGGGGACGAATACACATGGTGAAAAGTTAGCATTAAAAAACTAATTATAAGGAAGAATTGTGTTAATAATTTTGGTCTATTAATAAAAGATAATGTTTCGTGCTGATCCATACTTAGAACTTTCAAATTCAATTAAAATATGATAATGATATTATGCTTTGAAGTTCGCCACACGCCTTAAGTTATTGCATCGACTGTGTAGTAGTGAGAGAGTTGGTGTCGAACAGTCAGAGGAAACAGAGGATAGGAATAACCCTCTATATGCTTATATTACCTAGTTTTGGTATTCTACAGCTGTGAAGTTAGCGAACTATCCACTGGCTGCTGTTAGCGCCTGGGATATAATTCTTCGTCAGCTCTAGTGAGGTCGCGTTGGTTAGTAGTAGCGCCACTACGTATGTAAGTCGTGGATTGGGGCACACTAATCACTCCAAAGAGCTTACCAACGAGTAACATAGGAGGAAGGAAGTTGCTCATACAGAGAGAAATTGTTACTATATTAAGGATGCGTATCTTCTGCACTCTAATGGATAAGTCAGTTGCAGGAAGAAAGGTTTGAACAGAATACGGACAGTATCCAGTAGCGTCTCCATAAGGTTGTAAGTTCGTGAGTGAAGATTAAGGCGTACGCGTACTGAGAATTCGTACAAAAAAGAAAACCAAACATCGTTACAGTGGAATGAGTATATCTTTTATTACGTTTTTGGCATAGTATAAATACTTGTTAAACGATACTAATATTGG